>CEMT01387370.1:0-10420 GCA_900068985.1 Pterula multifida
CTTCCACTTGACTTGATGTAGATATCAGAATATCACCTGTGACAATATACCAATCTCGAGCAACAGTCTTGAAATGATACTGCGGGTAGGAATGGCCAATTTCTGCTAGGACTCGCCAAGTGTTTCCTAGCCGGACTCCACATGAACAACTATACTGTATAGTCTTCCACTATATACCCTTGACCTCCAGCGCTATCATGAGTTCTCGCTCGGAGTTGGTACAAAGCCGAATGGCACCACAGATATTTGTCAGGCTGAAGCACGTTTGTTGAACGAGTCATTTCACATTTAGCGTTCCATTTGGCTAAGCTTATCTATATGACTGTCCTAGTTCGGGTGCGGCCTGAACGCAATGCAAGGCTACTGAGAAGACTTGGTTCTATTGCAACGGACCGCTGAAAGCCGGTACCATTCCCCGAACTTCCTCCTGTTACGTTTCTTTAAGACATGGAATACCTCCTCGATTTTGGCTCCTTCCAAGACATAAAAATTCATCAAAGGATTCCATGTGCCTACCACATCAGGTGCATCAAATTGCGTCGACGTGCCTAGCAATGAAGGCCAAGTTTTGGCGACAGAATAATTAAGCGCGGTCTTAGACGGACCGCGTGATCGTAAGAGATAGTCTGTGAGACGAGCAGGTGGTTGAATAAGAGCTTGGACACAAACCTCCGTCTTTCCTTCCCTTCCTTCCTCCATCTCTATGACTACACTCCTGCGCAGGGTCTTCTCTAGAAAGACCCTCGCTTATGCTACTGGTAGTACAGCTCTCTTTGCTGCTGGCGGCTACTGGTACTTGAACTCCGGCCCGGCTTACCCTCAATCAACCAAGGAAACTAGACGTCCACCACCACCATGGACGCCACCCTCGAGGCAAGCTATGCTCGATTCTCTCAAAGCCTCGGGCAGGGTCACATTGCTTGGATTATCTGGCTCTCGGCAAGACGCTATCGATGAGGAGTTTGATGTGCTGATTGTCGGCGGTGGAGCGACGGGAGCTGGTGTGGCTTTAGATGCCGTGACGAGGGGTTTGAAAGTTGGTTTAGTGGAGAAAAGTGACTTTAGTTCTGGAACGTCTTCGAAGAGTACTAAGTTGGTGCATGGGGGCGTGAGGTATTTGCAGAAGGCAGTGATGGAGCTTGATTACGAGCAGTACAAGCTCGTTAGAGAAGCTCTTCATGAACGCAGGATTTTCCTCCAGACTGCGCCTTATCTGTCTCAAATGTTGCCTATCATGTTGCCCATCTACAAGTACGTTCCATTTTTCTTCCTACCTATCGTGCTATTTCATATGACAGTGATCACTGATGACGTATCTCAGGTATTGGCAGGTGCCGTACTATTGGGCCGGATGCAAGATGTACGATATCCTAGCTGGCAAGGAGAATATGGAGAGCTCATACGTGATGAGTAAGGGTAAAGCTCTCGAGACGTTTCCCATGTTGAAATCGGAAGGTCTGGTCGGTGCTGTAGTTTATTATGATGGTGCAGTTTATTCATTTATTCTCATCTAACTTCTCGTGTTTTTTCTCACCTTGGCTCTCATGGATAGGTCAGCACAACGATGCTCGGATGAATGTGGCTCTCGTCATGACTGCTGTTAAACATGGAGCCACGGCTGCTAATTACTGCGAGGTTACTGAGCTCCATAAGAACGACAAGGGCAAGCTCAATGGTGCTCGAGTTAAGGATGTCCTCACTGGCGAGGAGTTCAATGTTCGAGCTAAAGTAGGTTTATATCCGTCAGCCTCATGCTAGAACATCTTTTGCTTACCGTGTAACTTCAGGGAATCATCAACGCTACTGGTCCCCTCTCCGACGCTCTCCTAACTCTAGACGACCCAAACCACAAACCAATTGTTCAACCTTCATCCGGGACACACATCACTCTACCCAATTACTACTCTCCCCGTCGTATGGGCCTTCTTGACCCCTCCACCTCTGATGGACGTGTTATTTTCTTTCTCCCGTGGCAAGGCAACACTATAGCTGGGACGACCGATAGCCCCATCGAACTATCCTCTAGCGATCCCGAGGCACGAGAGGAAGAAATTCGTTGGGTGCTCGACGAGGTTCGTCGTTACCTCAGCCCGGATCTCAAAGTCCGTCGTGGAGATGTACTCAGCGCTTGGTCTGGAGTTCGACCTTTGGTTCGAAACCCTGGTGCTTCGAGTACGCAGGGCTTGGTTAGGAATCATATGATCCATGTTAGCCCTAAGAGTGGACTGTTGACGATTGCTGGTGGGAAATGGACGACGTATAGGTCCATGGCGCGGGAGACGGTTGACGAGGCAGTGAAAGCGTTTGGGCTGGATGGGAAAGTGAAGAGTGGTTGTGTAACGGAGAGCGTGAGATTGGTAGGAAGCGATGGATGGACTAGGAATATGTTTATTGGTCTGATTCAACGAGTTTGTTTCTGATCTTTTTCTCCTTTGTGTACGCTTGCTGATGGTAGTTTTTATATGCGTAGTTTGGTTTGGATACGGACGTCGCTAAGCATCTCTCGGATAATTATGGTGATCGAGCTTGGACTGTTTGCTCCCTTGCCGCATCTACAAACCAAGACTGGCCACTACATGGTATCAGACTGCATCAGAACTATCCATGTAAGCGTTCTTCTCCATCCTATTCACTTGTCCTTCTTCATTCATTCATTGTTGCTTTTTCAGTCATTGAAGCCGAGGTTAGATACGCCATCCGCAACGAATACGCTCAAACTGCAACTGATGTACTCGCCCGTCGTACTCGTCTCTCCTTCCTGAATGCTAGAGCTGCCTATGAAGCTATCCCCCGTGTAGCCGACATTATGGCCGAAGAGCTTGGTTGGTCTAAGGCTAGAAAAGCCAAGGAGATCAGCAACGCTGAACAATTCTTAGTTCACGCTATGAGCTTGGATCCAGCGATTTTGGCTACTGCAAAGGATAAGCTTTCTGGAGGCAAGGTAGACGCAATAACAAGGCCGTTGAAGAAGGCGATCGGGGGTTGGTTCAGCGCGAGTGGAGATGTGGCTGCTGACTCTGTGAATTCTTCGGCGGTGTCAGTTCTCAGTCGGTCGCAATTCTCTGTGGGAGAGTTGGAAGCTTTGAGGTCGGCATTCCAAAAGAAGGCTTCTGCGTCGACGGCAGCAGCAGCAGCAGTGGTTCCTGATAGGGTGACGGTGAAGAAGGGTGACTTGCAGGACATCTTCAAGGATGTGACTGTGAGTGGGTATGGGTACGAAGGTGTCAGTAGAAAAGAGTTTGATTATGTTTTGGAGGAGGCTGGGTTCAAGTCGAGAGATGGACTTGATTTTGATGAGTTCGTTGAGGTGCGGTGCCATTTTTATTATTCCTTCTTTCTCCCTTGATCACTTGATGAGGCTATCTCTAATGGTTCCTGATCCCTTAGGTCTGTGCTAACTTGAAAGAAGTCACGTTTGCCTCAAACTTTGCGGCGAGCAAGGAGTTTAGGATGACAATTCCGGTTGAGAAGAGTGGGGGTGGTGTCTAACTTGGGAAGCTGTTCCAGAGTTGTCTTGAGAATATCTGGTTTGTCTGTAATAATAACAGGCACCCCTTGATTAGAGTCCTTATATCTTAAATTCATGACTGGATGGCCATGATAGCCGGAGTAAAAAGACGATAGGGCATGATATAAGTAGTATAGAGTACATAGTTATCGGGCAGACTCCGACATCTAAGCCACATGGCATCCACATTTGCCAGAGAGCAAAAAAATACTTGTCAGGTCCCAGTCAAGGGCGTATGTATATCAAACACCTGTTGGTGCCCTCAGGTGATGGCAGAGTCCACTTGAGAGAACAATTAAATCCATCGGGGGATTCTTCGACCCGGTACGATGGTTCCCATCGCGCATGTTCAAGATTCCCTGAATGAGCCCCTTTCTTGATCACTGTTTACAAAGCCTTGCCATCCACCATGTCAGTGAGGCGTACCATGATGCTAGCCACGTTTACATTCAACTGTGTAGCGCGGTTTAAATAGACGCGTGGGTGATACAGTATGTGTGTGTATGTCAAGGTATTCGGTGATGATATTAAGCGAACAGAAGTAAGTAAAATTATCCTTGATGAGCAGAACTTCGTCCACCAGGTCATTGTGATTGTTCTGCAGTGTGTGTTGAGGTAAGCGCTTTAATTTGATTGAACCTAGGGAAGGGTAAGTGGTTTAACTTGTTAGTTGAATGAAGCAGAATTAGTTTGTTTTTGGTGATAGCTGCAGTAAGAGTAACCGAATGAAACTTTCCATGCCATGATGCCATTGTTTTAGTATTGTATATGTAAACGTGGGAGGAGAGGTGGGATGCGGACCCCGGATACACCGGCGGTTACCGGCCAGAGATTTCACAGCTGCCACTGGTGGCTTTGGCTCTAGTCTCTCTTTGTCGAGTGGTCACCGTCTGCTCTATGCTGTTTGTCTGCATTCCTTACTGTTCTCTTCGATGTAGGCTTTGTTCAAGCTCCGAGCCTTGCGCAATGCTGGAGTACCGTGCATACTTAGCAAATTATGGGCGTAAAACCTAAGCCAATGGAGAAAAAAAAGATAGATAGATCAAGCACGCCTTGCCTGAATCGGGGTACATGACAGCATGCGTCCGTGCAACGAGGCTGGTCATGTTCGTACTTCATGGACTCGCCTCATTGCAATGAATTCCGCTTGCGAAGAACATCTTTGATTTTTGCCTTGCCTCGTTTTTCTCTTTTCCCTTACTGAAAAAGTTAAAAGGCCACTGCGTCCTCCATTACATTCAAGGTTCTAGGCTCTTGGGTTTATCCTTCACCCCTTTCCTCCTCGTACCTCGCTTGGTGCTCGAACGCACCCTTCTTCCCTATTGACTGTTGGGTTTTCATCTGGGACATGAACTAGTGCGTTAATATCTCTGCTTTGATGGAACCAGCCAGGGCTGGTATATAGAATCGTACACTAACATGTTTTTACCATCAGAAACATACTCAGGTTCACCGCGCCAATCTTACCTTGAGCCTCGCTGCTTTAACTGCGCGTTGCTTACGCACCGCGGGTTTTTGCATTCTCTTCGTAATCGGAAGCCTCGAGTCTGACATCGTCATCCCTGGCCGTTTCGACTAAATTACCCGACCGACACCATTATTTTAACAAGCACTCTCCTCGCCTTCCTCGGTTTTTTCTCCTCTTCCTTCCATCCATTGACTTCTTCACACGACTGGTTTGAGGATCCATGGCGTCGCATACGAGGATTCATCCAAATTCGTTTGGACCTTCATGGACAGGAGGTGTTCATCCAGTATCCAGAGCATCAGCTGCATCCGTCTTTGCGCCTGCACCACCACCTCCTGCTAGGCAGGCTCCAGTTGCAGTGTCTCCAACACCATCGACGAGCTCGGAAGAGTCGTCGAATCGGAGTACTACACCGAGCATGTCTGATACCCCACCAGCAGAGTCTTCCCCATCTCCCCCACCACGTCCACCACGTCCACGGTCGCGTTCACGAGCAGCGGGAAAGAAGACTTCGCCTCTTCGTCATGCCTCTTCACACTACCATAGACGATCTACGTCAAGTCGTCATACTGTCATTCCAGATGACCTCCATATTGCTCGGCTGAGACAAGCAATCGCTACCATCGACCATAAACTGGCGTCACTCTCACAGGAGCGTGAAGAGCTGCAAAGCCAATTGGATTATGCCGTCCGCCGTCAAGCCCCTGTTCACCGCCTTCCTACTGAATTGCTCTCAACTATCTTCATCATGGGTGTCCTCGGTGGTACTGGCCCGCTTCCAATAGGCTGTCAGGATGAGTTGGAGGATGAGGACGAGGACAATGTGATTGTCCCTGCGCTAATGCTCGTGTGCAAGCAGTGGTGCGAGGTTGCGTTGGAGACCCCAGAGTTGTGGGCACAGGTTTCGATCTCGACCCATGACTCCTTATCCAAGGCCCGTCAACGACTCATTCGGTCTAAATCTTCTCCGCTCAGCGTCACAGTGTGCTTTGAGGACAGACATAATCCTGCTACAGAGACGATCGTCAGAGCTATGGATCTCGTCTGCCCGTCTTTCTGGCGTACGAGATCGTTCAGCCTCACTGTTCCTAATCGAACACTCGCCTTCAAAGCTCTATCTCGATGCCAGAAGGAAAGCGCGCCTATGCTCGAATCTCTAGAGATCCGAGTACATCACCAGATGCTGGACGACCACCATTATCACCATTACACCTCAACCACACCCTCTATCCCTATCTTCAACGGAGATATGCCCATCTTGAAACGATGTGTTCTTTCCTCGTTCAATTGTGGATGGGAATCACAGATGGTAATGGGTTTACGTGTGTTGGAGCTGTCTGGGTATTTCAACGCGTACGCGCCTAGTGTGGACGCGCTCTTAGGTGTGCTGAAGGGATGCCCGGAGCTGCAGGAGCTTTCGTTGAGGAATATGTCAGACGTGGATATGTCAGGATGTCACTACCCTTTCTCTGACGCTGAGGATTTTTCATCCTTCTCTACCTTCTCTTCACTCGCGGATACAGGCGCATCGTCACCCCGTTTCGACTTCCTTGCCAACCTCCCTCCGAAATCAGTCCACCTTCCCCGTCTCACGAAGCTCTCGTTCAATAACTGTGGCCTCCTTAGAACTCTACTTCTCATTTCTCAAATCCAGTTCCCGGTTTTGAGGAGTCTAGAACTGAGTTTCTTGCAGAATATCACTCCGATCTTGGAGGCGCTTTATGACGCCAGCTTGACGAGGTTGCCTTTGAAGGTGTTGAGGATCGAGAGCTCGTGGTTCAACAGCAAGTTCGTTGGGCTTTTGAGGAGACTGGGTAGTTTGGTGGAGTTGGTCTTGGTGGATGTGGAGGACGTGACGGGTGGAGTGCTGAAAGTGCGTATATTCCTTACTTATCATCCCCTCTTCATGAACTTTTGGAATCTAATATCAGTCCCTTTCCCCCCCTCTGCCCTCAGACACTTTCTTCGTCCAGGCCCTGGATATGTCCTCGTCTGGAGTCACTGACTCTTGACGGCTGCACAGCAGTGACATGGGATTCTCTCAGAACCTTCGTTGAGTCGCGTCTACCAAGCGATACTGCACCCAGATCTATGGCTTCTATACCCTATCGCAACCAACCTGCCAAGTCCACTCGGTCCAGCACGACTAAAACGAAGCAGTCCTCGTCCTCGAGCAAGATCAGAAGCAAGGGTTCTCCTTCCAGAACTGGATTCTCCTCCGCGTCTTCTTACGCCAAAGCTAGGAGTGCAAAGACTGGGGCCGTGAAACAACAAATGAGCTCTGCGTCTGCAGCCGCAGCAGTGATGACTGCCGGTTCTGCCAAGTCTGTTTGGTCTGCACCAGCACAAGTCCTATCGTCCGCATCTGCATTCGCCGAACGTGGTCCTCTATCCTACTCTTACCCACCCGCACCCTCAGCCCCTCCACTGTCTTACTCCAGCTTTTCCTTCTCGAACTCTGTTCCGGCTCCTGTATCCTCTTCGTCTACGGCGTATATGCCCAGTGTCCCTGGTCCCAAACGCCTGACGTACGTTGATGTGACGCGGTGTCATCAGATCTCGAAAGAGATGGTGCAGTGGTTGAGGATGTACGTGGATGAAGTTGCTTGTGACCAGTTCTTGAGGAGCGGAGGGGCGAGCGGCAGGAGTGGATCGTCTGGCAGCTCGTCGTCTTCGTGACGACGGCGCGTATCTTCCCGTGTGGAGAGGTAAATCCTGTGAAGGAGGTGATGTTGGGCTCGTTGGGAATGATGAACGGAAGAAGGTAACGAAGTCACGAATCTTTTTATTCATCTCAGACAGTTTTTTTTCTTGTTTACTTGACTCTCCTTTCCCTTTTCCCTTTGCTTTTTAGTATATAGCTTTTAACCGCCCCTCTATATTCCCCTTGTGTACATATTGTTATTTAGCTTTTCGCTTCATCGCAACAGTGAGCAAGTCGGATGGAAGTCAAACTACCAAAGTGTACATACATATTACTCATTCATGTATTGAAGAACCGTGCTACCTTTAGTATGCACTTATAACAAGGAGACAAAGAGAATTGACTATGGAGCACAGATACTCTCTGATTGAAGGTAAGTGTAGCGATTCCGTTGTGGAAACCAGCGGCATCTTTTGATAACTGGCTCTTTGTTGTGATGATTTGCGTTCTGGACAGGTAATACAAGGTAGTTGAGAAAGTTCTCCATTCACTAGATCTGAAGTCGTTGATATTATGTAACAAATGACATTGGTTATCCTGCAGTAGCAAATTATATGATAAAAAAAGTGAAGGAACAAGCGAGAGACGTGACTCAAATAAAGCGCATAAAGCACCCAATTTCTTTACTTTTGGACCTTATTGGGATGACGTTGCTTCCTAATGAACCAGCACTTTAGCGGAAATTCGTCCTGTTCCATCTATGCAGTGCTTCCAGGGCTTGACATTCCAATCTGTGGACAGGCCGATGTGCCCTTTGACAAGCCTAAGAAGACGCCAGATAGTCAGTACTATTACGGCATTGTAGAAATACGGAAGAGAACACGCACATGTGAGCAATACCTTGTGCGGCAGGGGCATTG
This sequence comes from Pterula multifida, assembly GCA_900068985.1. Taxonomy (NCBI): domain Eukaryota; kingdom Fungi; phylum Basidiomycota; class Agaricomycetes; order Agaricales; family Pterulaceae; genus Pterula; species Pterula multifida. Next base: position 8,541 of record CEMT01387370.1, read on the forward strand.
GCGCTCAGCAGGCTGGTCGCAGTTACGACAGGATATAAGAAGACCGGCGTCCGAACGTTCTCGGAGCTCTTGGTTGAGTTCCTTGAGTCGATCCAGAGACACGGGTAGGCACTGTCGTAGGCCAAACGTTCGATTTAGTCCCAGAAATACAGAGATAACGTTAACCGTGATAACACGGTGATATTGAGAGTTATATAATTATACTCACCTGAACAGTATCAGCGTTTTCTATCCTGAAACCAAAACTCCCGTCCAAGAATTCTTTGGGCCTGGCACTCTTCAGGCAGAGGACGTTGCCTGGTTTACAATACTTCAAGTTTGCCACGTCCTGCTGTGGGTTGTTGGTGTAGAACGCCGCCATAAACATAACCCCTATCTTGCATTGGGTATGATAGACGGGGCGCATGATGGACGCGTCGCGGGTGATCTGCGTACACTTATATATAAGTACCGTCGTAGTACAAAACTACAGGATGGATAAAAGGAAGGCTGCATAAGAAAACGGACCTCAAGGAGGATTATCCAGGATTCGCCTCGCGTTGGAGGAAAGGCTGGGACATGTGCGCCGTCTGGGAAAGGGATTATGTCGGTGAGGTCTAGTGCGTACTTTGTGCGCGATCCAGCGGCCATATTCTTATGAGGCAGAGCGTGATGATGAAGAGTTTGAGTTGAAGCCGGTGAAGATGGCTCAGGTGAAATGAGCAATCAGGGTCTTGTCCGATTATTTATTTATCCGACGGTTGCCGCGCCGTACGACTCCGCTTCTAAGTTACACCAGAACTATCTATCCACTTTTCTTTCACTTTCACGGACCGACTAAAAGGGATACAAGAAACAAATTTATCATTTAGTAGATATAATATCAAGCAAGGCAGACGGTGGGGAGGTAATTTCTTACTGTCAAGAGGGAAAGGGGGCACATACAAGCGCTCGGATCTGTACGGAAGTGAAGAAGCAGAGACCCACTTCGAGGAAAAGTTACACAAACCACGGGTACAGCAGCAAAATGTTTGAGTAACTTTAAAGCAAACCGCATTTAGTCCCTCAGGCCTCAACAACTATAGTACAACCCAACTCACGCGTCCCTCAGCTGGCTAGTGAACCAAGACGTCTTTCCAATCTAACAAGGTACAATTTGCATGTGTACCAACAAAAAATAAACCTGAAAGCGAGCTGCTCAATTACCTGAAGAAAAATTGTGCTTTGTCCTACTCAAGACGTCTCTCTTCCAGGAACCCATCTAGCACATCGAACATGTCCTCATCGAAGCCAGTCAAGTTGTCAAGCTTAAGGGACGAAATGGGGCGACCATGGGCCTCCTTGGCCATGATGGCACCCTTAAACAGATCAAATTGAGTGGCATCAAAGTCAACCTTATCAAGGGAGAGTGTGGACCGACGAGGGAGTAACCATTGATACGAGTCTGATCCTTGCAGAATTGGGGGGCGTTACAGAATGATCGTTCGTCGATACTCGGTCAACATTCTCAGGATGGGAGATAGGGAATCGGTATCAATTAACAGACCTGTGATAATGCCGAGAGTAGTGTTGAGGAGCTGAAGGTTGGATTGGCTCCATTTAAGATGCTGGACGGCTGGGTGTCGCATGAAAAACGCAATCCAGTCGTTGGTAAGCGCAGGAGGTATGGTCACGTTGCTGAGGGAGAGCGTCTGGATCCCATTTACCATCAGGGAACCGAGAAGGACTGGAATAGGACATGATCTCGATATAGAGGTATAAAACCGCCTGCTTAACGTGTTCTCACTGATGTGAAAGTGAGTGCATGACTCGCCGCTATTTCCAACAACAAGAAAGAGGTCGGCCTCGCGGAAGGATTGGGCAACAGCGCGGATTGAGATAGAACAGGCTTTGAGCAGGGA
>CEMT01387373.1:0-34002 GCA_900068985.1 Pterula multifida
GATCTTATGTCTACAAATTATGTATGAGTACGCGGACCGCCTGTAGAATATTGATAATTAAATGATTTATACGTTATGGCGGTTGTCGATGGCCTGACTACGCTTTCGAGGTCGTTCTTGTTCGAAGTATTAAGCACGCTGACGTAATCGCCTGAGTTGTGCAGTGTGCTCCATGTAATCCATTACTGGACATTTTCCTGGAAACCAGAGATATCTCCCAGCTGATCTCCCAGTGTCTTGTCATTTGATAAACGCGTACAATTGTTACGCGCAGCATAGGCAAGATCTAACATGGACGCGAGATCCCTACCCTCGTCTTCCGTGCACAAGAGTGGAGCCGCATCTTTAGGAAGCTGTAGGCATGCTGAGAGGATGCTACAGAGGACGAACAGGACAGCTCACGATATAGATAATGGCCGTAGTTTGTGCACCTTTCAGGAATGGATCCTTGTTAACCTTATCACGAAAGGATAGACCACCTAATAATGTATCTTCTTTCAGTTGGAATGGATACGTTTCAAGATCTGGAAAGAATATACGGAAAGCGATTTGGGATTCGGGTATGTATAACTTATAAGGGCAATGTCATGTGGTGTACATGGCACGTGACCTCAAGGAACCTCCCTACGTTCTGACCTCAGGGCCTCAGGCAGAGCTATCCTGAATATTTGAATCCCCACTACTTACCACCACCATCACTAATTTCATGTACTTCCCGGACGTCCAAAAAACTGCCCAGGTCGTCCTTCTTCCAAGGATGCTAGAGCGTGCGTGCTCGCGCTCACCATGATCAGATGACCGTGACTTACGACTTTGATCTCAATCTTTCGAGTCCTTCATACCTTCATACTCTTAAAATCTACTCGACAACGGCCAGTCATGACTTTACAACTTACTACCAACGAGAAGTAAATTTGAGGACGATGGAAACATGATGGACCTGGACGGCGGATTCACCACTCCATTCAGTTGCCCCAATTACAGAAGCATGCTTTCTTCCGAGGCTTCTGCGCTGGTTTATATATAGGGAAGAAGTTGAAAGGCCCGCCTTTGCTTCTCGGCGTTCTTTCCTCTTATACTGCACGATGCGCGCTTATATTGTGTATGTTGGGCTATTCGCTGGCCTTGGTATGTCCGTGTTCTGGTAGTAAAGTTCATACGCAAGTCTGATCTGTGAGCTCAGGTTCTTTCTTATTTGGGTTCGCTCAATGTCTTGTACTCTCGTATTTTGCACCTTATGACCATTCAAACCCCTAGATATGACACTGGCATCATAACGACCAGTATCACCCATGATAGTTTCAAGAACTGTACGATGCCATCTACGCTTCCCTTCTGAACAAGATTTGACCATCCAGTCTCAAGACATGGGAAACCCAAATAATGCCGCAACAGGTGCGATAGTGTCCACGTTCATCTCAGGGGAAGCAGTAGGAGCTATCATTCAATCTCTCGTTGGTGATCAACTGGGCAGAAAACGCTTCATGCAGATCATGTGTGTCCTCGTATGTTGTGCCTCCCTTGTTCGTGCTATATTCTGACCTCTCAAGATTCCTCATTCGTCTGGGGATAGGTTACGATTGCAACCATCATCCAGACTGCAGCCCAAAACTATGCAATGTTCTTGGTCGGGCGGGTCCTGACTGGTGTGGCCGTGTGAGTAAACTTTCAGTTCTGCCTATCCCTAGAGCCGTACCCCAGTTGGCTTATCTGATCCATTTCTCTCATCTAGCGGTGGCCTGATTGGGACTGTACCCATCTACAACTCAGAGATCTCGTAAGCAAATATTTCTGTTTGCGCGTGAACGCGGCCCGTTGACGGGGCTATCAGACCACCTGAGCATCGTGGATTAATTGGGGGTCTGTCTGGACAGATGATCGGTATTGGAGGATGCCTAGGTTCGATGCCATTATTTTCTCCGGCCTCCCTAGGTCTAACCGTTATCTATTTCATAGCCAACTGGATTGGCTTTGCATGCGGATATGCATCACCCAACAGTTCTTTCCAATGGAGATTTCCATTAGCCCTGCAGATTCCTCCTGGTATCATCCTATTCATTGGGCTACAATGGCTCCTACCAGACTCGCCACGATGGCTTGTGAGGAACAATAGAGATGATGAGGCTTTGATTGCATTTTCACAGATACGGGGTGACCTCACGGGCGTACGTTAATCGGCTGTTCCAAGCTCTTGGCTGTCTCTTCAGCTAACATGCTCTTTTGCAGTACAAATTGAAGCAAGAGTTTGAGGACATGAAGGAACAAATTCATTACGAAATGGTGCGCTAGGTGCTTGCTCTCTATTTCCTTTCTCACTCAATTATTCAGAGTACAGAAATTACGTCCTTCCGAGAAGCGTGGAGGAAATATAGGAAGCGAGTGATCATCGCCATCATCGTCCAGACCATGACTTCTCTTTCAGGAGTGAACGTCATTAGTGTGTCATCACTTTTATCTCCTTCTCTTCACATCTTCTTGAACTGGTTTGTAAGATTACTACCAGACCACGCTGTACAAAAACTTAGGGATCACAGGCCAAACAGTCTTACTTCTTTCAGGCATCTATGGCACTATTGGTGTCATCATGAACCTCATCTCAGTACGTCTATGCAATCACTTTTCCCTTACTCTTTTTCTAATTCCACATTCATTCCATAGCTCTATCTAGTAGATAGGTTTGGACGAGTGAAACTCCTCTTCTGGGGTGCCATCGGCCTTGTCTTAGATCTTATTTACTCGGCCCTCATGGCACGATTCTTCACAAACTCTGATAACAACATTGGGAAGGGGTTTTCTATCCTGGGGATATACATGTATACGGCCATATTCTGTGCGCTGATCTTGTTCTGCATTCTTATATGCAACTAAGTATTCTTTTCCAGACCTCGGCATCAACAGTACAACCTGGCTGTACGGTGTAGAAATTCTTCCCATCCATCTTCGAAGCAAGATCACAGGTGTAGCCTCTACATCGCATTTTGTGGCGAACATTGGCGTTACTGAAGCTGGGCCAAGTGTAAGTCAGCCTCACCTTAACCCTACTGGGATAGGCTCCCGTACTGACGTTTACTGGCCTAGGCGTTCGCCAATATTCACGAGAACTATTATTGTAAATTTCGCTATACACTATCACATGTATCCATCTAACCAAAGTGACCAACGGTACTCAGACGTGTTCGTTGCGACGACCTTATGCGCCGCTGCCAGTATCTATTTTTACTTCCCTGAGTCAGTCTTTGTTTTTGTTTTTCTTCCTTAAGCGACCCGCCATTGAACATTTTGTTCAGAACGAAGGGCAGGACACTCGAAGTCATCGCAGCAGAATTTGGGGACAAGGTCGTCATTGCTGACTCTGTCTCACTCGCAGCTTCACCAGTCGCTACTGCCCCGGGTCAAAGTCTGGACCGCGATATGAGTACGTCTAAGTCAAGGCATGGGTTGATTGAAAACGTTGAGCGTTCTTGAACTCCGACTGAAGCTGTTCATGTTATGGCATTTTTTGTTTACTTGTCACATCGTGGTATTCACTCCAGTTGCTTTCATTTGTGTCAAATCCTGGTTCCATGGTGGTGATTGATACGTTGAACTTCAATCTCAATACACAACGGCCAAGGAGAAGCGCCATCTGCACTTGTCATGAGGAAGCTGAGAGGACCCACAATGAATGTTTATGATACTCATCTGCGCTCTTGGAGGTGCTAATAACTAAGTCTTGGTTGAATCCAACTTGTGGTCCACCTGACTTGCCCTACTACCGCACTGCCGTCGAACCATCCTCCTTAAATGTATCACCTCAGACAAGCGGGGACAGGCGCTGACCCAACGTCGCAAACACCAATGGCAGAAAGTGTTCTGCACACAAGTTGATGGATTGGACGTGGTTGATCAGGTTAGATTGCCACTGTTCCGATCTAGAAATTGGCCCCAAAACTTATGGGCTTAGGATTACAGACTATACTCAGTGCTGAGGTGCTGATCACTCGGGGTCCTACTCGGGACTACTTACATTGAGGTATATATGCCATCAATGCGGGCGCTGTCACTGTAACCTCAGATCATCATGAGATGCATAGGCTGAATAATTATTAATTGTAAGACCACTGCCTCCGCAGTCATCGTCCTTTCTCAAATACAATGGTAGGCATACAAATTCTCCTTTGAGGTAGTCCCTGTACCTTACAGACTTCACCTGCCACTCAACTGGTGGTAACTTACAATTCGTCTGTGACTGAGATTTTGACCATGGACGTGACAGAAGTGTCACGTTGAATGGCTAGCCTTCATATGATTGATACTCGATACTCCAACTAAAGACTAGCTCACTTCAGCTTTTGCTCCTACTGACAACGTTGCATCCGCTCTTCCTGTCCTAGAACTCTGCCAAATGCGTCCTAATACAACATACCTTTTAATTTTTTGACAACTGAAACGCGGGGAAGTAATCAACATCTATCCATGAATCATCGACTTCGAAGCCATCTGATCTCTGATTGTGAATGGGATTTTGTCGGTGAGAGAAAGATTTAAGATAGCAACAGGGCTGGACTTTTTTCAAGCCCTTCTTCATGCTGTCGCATCTCTTGGTGCTTTTTCCTCTACTACTTCAGGCCTTGGCTTTGTCCAGCAGCCTTGGTGCCCGTCCTAAATGCACTAAGCCTTCTGTGTGGAAGGAATGGAGGACGTTCACGGTTCAGCAGAAGTCTGCCTGGCTTAAAGCTGTCAAAGTTAGTAACAATGATCATACTCTCTAATTTCGGCTCACTGTTGCTGATTAGTGCCTTGGTACGAAACCTCATGATCCCCGACTCATTCCAATTCCACCAGCCCCTGGCCAACCCTTGCTCAACACTAGCGCCTCACTCTATGATGGTCAGAGCATCATGGCGCTCTGTGGTGTTTACTCACTCAAATTTCCTGTATTAGATTTGGTGTATGTGCATATTGATCTCTTTCCCCAGGCAAGTCGGACCGCTCACAGTTAATCACGCTCTAACTGACCTGTACCCAGATCCACTTTGTTGGAATCTTCTTGCCTTGGCATCGATGGTTCCTTTATACGTTTGAGCAACGTATGAGATCCGAGTGCGGTTATAATGGGCCCATGGTAGGCTTTGGTTTGCCGACATCATCATCCTCTTCTGCTGATGAAGCGCCATTAGGGATACTGGGACTGGACCAAAGGTAAACTACGCTTGTCTGTCATGTCGCTGGTCACCTCTTGAAATTTCCTTTCTTTAGACGCAAAGAACCTCGAATCCTCTCCTCTGTTCGATGGCAATCCCCGAAGTGGTCTCGGCAACCTCGGAAAACCTGCTAACAATTATGTCATTACGGATGGTGCCCTGGCTGACTTTGTCGTCAGCTATCCATCACCACATAAAATTCAGCGCAACTTCTCAGAGACGCCATATGATGAGGACAGGTTTCAGCCCACACCCTGGCTGGTGTGTTTGTGCCCTACTTCTATCTAACATGCTGATACAAGTCTCGATTTAGGTCACCAAGCCTACAGCCAAAGTAGGGGACCTTGTGAAGCCCAGTGTCATTAATACCCTCATTCACAGTCATACGGGTGACTTTATCGATTTCTATACTGACCTGGACCGCGTAGAGGTGAAGTCATCTCTTATGAATTCCGATAGGAACTGTAGCTTATTATCTATGTTCTATTCAGGGATTGCATTCAGGTATTCATCTAATGGTTGGAGGGTACTTCTCTAGTATTGTGCTCTAGAAGGTTAAGGAAGATCAGCTTATGGTGTTTTTCTCGCCAGTGACATGATGGACCCGGCTCACAGTCCCAACGACCCTTTGTTCTGGCTACATCATGGTGTAAGCACCTGTTTGCTCTCGGAGTTATATGTGCCAACTCATATTTTCCAGATGATTGACCGAGTCTGGTACCTCTGGCAGAAAAATCATCCAGCCAACAAGCGAGCTTTCGGTGGAGGAAGTATTCCGGCTGTGATCAGTCTTGAATTATTTCAACAGTATCCCGCTGGAAGTGCGTTTCCGATCTTCTGAACCTGTTTGTGGTCGCCTAAAAATAAAATGTCTCCACAGCACCACCCAACGTTAACGAGAATACTGACCTACCTCGTGTCAACTTTGGTGATCCAGCTACGGTGTCTGATGTCCTCGATACCAAGGGAGGATACCTCTGCTACGTCTATGATTGAAAGGTCGTCTTTGTTGTATGGCTTCTTTATTCGTCTCGTCGAGGTCGCTGATAATCAGCACCTTTCCTAAATCGATCATCGCGCTGTGACCAAATTTTCAACCTTGTGCTGGTTTCATCTCTACCGTCTGCTATGATTCTGAAGTACCTAATGTGATAGTAAACTCGCATACTTAATGTGGTGTTATGGTTTTTCTCCAGGCCAAACGCCCACCATGTGCATATGTACTCAGTTAGAATGATATCAAGTAATTATCGTGGTTTCAGCGGTCAGAGGGAATAATATTCTGAACTGAGCCATTTCATCATGTTGACATTGCAAGGTGATGTTCACCGTCATAAGTTCGAACCCTATGGACATCGCGCTATGGATTGTATGCTGACCTTGAAAGATGTATAGACTTGTTGAGCATTTAGGTACTTGCTTCACGAGGCACATAAACTTCATAAGCATTTGACTACGGATTTACTGAGGTTCACGTTGAACAAGTTGTCAATGCTGGCTGATAATGAAATACCAGGTGCAATCCGAGTAATGTACGGATACTGTACTAAGCTTAGTAGCCTTAGATCGAAGTATTTACTGAATTATCCGTTGTGCACTCAGAGGGCACCGATACGTCTGTGCCCAATAACCTGTGTATGGGTGTAGGCCGAAATGCCTCACTGAACCGCAAAGCACGTAGATCAGCGCCGGTCCCCATTTGATAATGACGTTCACCACGCAACTCGGCGTCAACCCTAAAAAAAATTAGGAACTGAAACTCACCTGACGTGGACGACGATGGATCATTGCCAGCCTTACACACTCTTTATTCTTGCGTATAACAGGACTACAATTTGAAGCAAAACGTCACGTCATCGTATGCAGTGCTAACATCTGACATGGTTACGGGCCAGTTATTTAATTTTGTCAGAGCCTGGGTGGTGTTATACCGCACAATCCTTTCGGTGATATGGGTCTATTAATTTATTATAGCGTTGTTGGTGATGCACCGCCTTTGGCTGGTGATAGCAGCAGGTATAAAGAGGCCATATTGCTGCTAGGAATACCAGCCTGTCGAGTTCCTCTATTCTTCAATGTTCTCGCGACTTTTGGTCTTGTTACCTCTTCTCCTACACGTCTTCGCTGTGCCTGCTGCGACAGATAGTTTCCAAGCCCGAGCGACGTGCACCAATCCATCTGTACGAAAAGAATGGAGGTCGTTCACAACTCAACAAAAGACCGATTGGCTTAATGCTGTCAAGGTGAGGCACATTCAAATGAGAAACTGTACTAGGCTGTCTTCAAATTGCCTGACTGACTGTTTTTGGGGATGTAGTGCTTGGGCTCAAAGCCCCATGATAAGAGTCTCAACTCTATAATTCCTCCCCCAGGTCAACCGCTCTTGAATCGCAGCGCATCTCTTTATGATGGTGAGTCAAAGCTTGTTGTCTTTGGAGTGTTACGATGCTGATGTGTTGAAATTTTCCTGATCGATAGACATGGTATACGTCCATATCGATCTCTACCCAATCGTGAGTCTAGGATGATGGCAAAAGCGTTTCATCGGCATTTATCATCATTGCATCCCATATCATAGATCCACTTCGTCGGAATATTCTTCCCATGGCATCGCTGGTTCCTCGACACATTCGAGAAGCGTATGAGAAACGATTGCGGTTACACTGGACCGATGGTTTGTCTCCATCTTAATCCTATTTTGGTTTGAGTTGGGACTAACCTATTTTTAAACAGGGATACTGGGACTGGACCAAAGGTTAACAAGAATAAATATTCGTAACGTAGGACAACTTTGATAACTTTTTTCTCAGATGCATCAAATATCCCAGGATCCTCCATTTGGGACCCGAACCCTCAATCCGGGTTTGGAAGCCTCGGAAGTCCAGCTAATAACTACCACCTCACTGATGGTGCTCTGCGCGATTTCATAGTTGCGTACCCCAAACCCCACACCCTTCAACGCAATTACTCCGACACGCCCTTCGATGAGGGCAGATTCCAACCTACTCCTTGGTTGGTAAGTCTACTGACGAGCTTTATTATGATGTGCATGTGAAAGAAAAGAGTACTGATGTTTGGTATTTTCGCTATATATAGATCACCAAGCCCCAGATTTCTGTATCCAGCGTCATTCAGCCTAGTGAAGTGCAAAAGCTTATCACAGGCAGTACTGGTGATTTCGTCAAGTTCTATTCCACGCTGGATGTCCCTGAGGTATGAAGTCCTTTTTGGACCTACTGAGCACCTTCCAACTTCTGTTCTTATTTCACAGGGAGTGCATAGTGCTGTTCATCTGACAGTGGGAGGGTACGCACCTTATCCCATTGCTCGACCACTTTCCCGTGTCCTAACCTCGCTATCCTAGTGATATGCAAGACGCCGCTCACAGTCCCAACGAGCCACTATTCTGGCTTCATCACGGCGTAAGCGTGTTTCCCTTCATATCCAGATGGATTGTTTGTCTGATGTTGTGCTTGCCAAACAGATGCTCGACAGAATCTGGTACCTTTGGCAGAACAACAACCCCGCGAATAAACGAGCCTTTGGAGGAGGAAGTGTTCCCGCTGTGCTCAGTCTCAACCTGTTCCAGAATAATCCTGGTGGACGTAAGCAGTTTATATGAGTATTACAGCATTCGAGGCATGTTGCTTACCATCGGTTGCAGTTCCGCCGAGAGTCACTGAGAACTCATGGATGCCTAATGACAACTTTGGCACGAAGGTCAAGGTTGCAGATGTTTTGGATACCCAAGGAGGGTATCTCTGTTACGTATACGAGTAATCTTAAGCGCAGTTATTCAGCATAGGGTCATTGAGTGACGACCTTGACTTCGGATAGATTCGAATCAGTTGGTTTTATCTATCTATAGATTATATCAAACTATCTACTTATCATAGTAATCTCTATCATTTATTTTGCTACGAGTTGTGGGATATAATTTTTGCATCCGCTGTAGCGAAGATCAACATAATGCGAGCGCGAATATTGCATCACTGACCGCGATTGCATGATTCGTCTCAGCCAAAACATAATCTCGGCACCGACAGAGTAGCCATGATAATACATGGATTTTTTGTCTTCAGGGACATATACGAGCTCTGACAAAACAATGTCAGAGCACAAGCTCCTCCAAACGGTACTTCCCAACCATCCCATCTTGAACATGCCTAGCTTTCTTCTTGCTCTTGTTCGAATCCTTGTTACCAGTAATGGTACTATCCTTTCCACCATTCTTCCCAGTCACACCTTCAATTTTATCCAATCTCTTCATAAACTCGCCTAGAATACCTGCACCCCTCTCAACTTCTCCCATCCCCTCCAGACATTTCTCTACAGATGCGGATAAAGATCGTAAGAGAGCATGGGATGATTTGGTGGTGTCGGAGGTTGAGGAGGAGAGAAGGACGAATGTGCTGTCAAGGAAGGGAAGGAAGAAGAGTAGGATAGAGGAGAGGTCTGGGTGAGGTGGTCTGGGCAAAGATGAGGGAAGATCATATGGAGATTTGATGGCCACTGGAGAGGTCTTAGAGCTACTAGATTTGTGGGGTTGTGGTTGAGATGAAGAGGTGGGAGGTGAAGATGGGCACCCGGTGGTTAGAGCATCAACTTCTTGCTCCACCCATTTTACCAACATCTCCAAAACTACTCTAACATCCTCAGAATCAACAAAAGATCTCCTCACAGCTTGCCTGAGCGACGCAGATGTACCTGATATTGACTTTACTTCGTATATCACACTCAAAGAAAGGAACGAGGCTAAATCCGGAATGTCACCCGCTTGCTGTTGCTGATCAGGTTTTGCGGTAGAGGCGGGTACTGGTGGATCAGTATCCATCCTATCTGCGTCACCTAGCTGTGTGGAGACGGAAGAAAGGAGGGTACGGTGGTGTTGAACGACATGTTGGAGAGTTTGTATAAGATCAGAGGATGGAATGTCGGGGACGTTGGATGATGTTAGAGCTAGAGTTATGGATTCCTGCAGACAGAATCCTCGTCAGTCAAAGGAGGTTAAGCGAAAGTAAGCCAGCCCACCCAATCGTTTTCATCCTTTAACACACCCAGGAATGAAGAAGGCTCCTTGCTAACCATGGAAGACCTCACAACTCGCTTAGAGATCAGCTTTCGCAATACAGCTCGGCTTCGAACTTTGGCTGTTGTTGGTCTTTTCTTCTGGGTTGATGTTGTGGCTCCAAGTGGCGCGGGAAACAGGAGTAGATCGAGGACTGATTTTACCACCGAGTGGCCTAAAACCTACAAACAGAAAATACAACGGAGAGAAAATAAGTATTCAGTTAACTGACAGCAGGATCGAAGGAAGTCTGACCTCACCACTCTTGAATTTTTCCAATTCTCTCACCACTGCATCCGCATCACTCCCACTTTCCAGCACTTTCCTGACAGAGTCGATCACCTCGTCGTCTTGACTCTGTTTTTTATTTCCGCTGGCACCATTTCTTGACACACCAGAACCCAACCCCAGCTTTTTTCCTAGCCCCATGACGTCTCTCACCGTTGACCGAACAGGTGCACTGAATGGTAGCATGAATACCGAAGAATTGACGATAAGGATAGACTGCGTTCTCGTAGCGGAGATGAGCTCCAGGCTTGTCTTTCCTGAGGAAGAAGGGGCAGCGGACGGGGGTAGTGTGAAGGTATGGGAGCAGATAGGCAACGAGAAGTGAAGATCAAATATAGTGAGAGGTATTTTGGAAGATGAGGAGGAGGCAATGAGGATGTGTGAGGTTGATATGGGTAAGATGGAGAGAGATGCTGAGGATAAGTGGGAATTAGGGAGCACAGTCGAAGCTTGGTATGTTAGTGTTAGTGGATCTGGGGCGGTAAGGACTTGATAGGTATGTATGGAATCATCCTTCACTGTTGTAGAGATCATATTTTATTTGGTGAGTGAGCTGAACGGAAATACAGACTTAGAACTTACATATGATGCACAATAACCCTGCGTTACTGCACGATGATGTGACGATCTTGGAAGGAGGAAGGTCTAAGATCTGGGCTTCACCCTCTCTCACAATATTTTCCCCTTGAACACCAAACATCCGCAGCCTGGTTTTGTACTTGGCACCAGCGGTCCGTTCGAGAAGAATCAACGTCGCATCGTCTCGTCTTCTGAACTCGCATTCATCTTTAGAAAAGATAAAACTATTGCACAACACCCATTTATCATCTGGCTTCTCCACAAGAGTAGATGTTGGTGTTAGGGTTTCGTCTATCAGGGTGAGTTCGCCCTTGCTGGACAAAAGGACCACGTAAGGAGCGATACACGGTGGTGCGTATATCCTAGAAATTGTATGTGAAATCTATTATCCATGAGCACAACAAAAATATGAATAAACATAAAAAACCCACTACTGCTGATTTTCTTTCTTTGGACGCGCTTGCCCGCTGGGAAAGGTTGAGAGAGAGATCATCTGCCCAGCTCCATACAGTCCTGTCTGCCTCACTATGGGGTACCTCCGGCGACGTACGAACTACAGCGTATAAATTGAACATCGATCCTGATTTTCTGGTAGCCACAGAGCATGAATATGTTGTAGATGGACCTAAAGTACGCGAGATGATGGAAGCTGAGTTGTCCAGCTGCAGGTTAACAGTCAGATACAATGAAATTGGGCAGACAAAAGGTCGCACATCATAAACGTGAATTCCATCTCCCTGTACTGTAAAAGCGGCATAACCATCAGCATTTGCTGGGACGTAAGAAACAGCGAGAGGTTGTTTGAATCCCGCCAAAAAGTCGGGATCGCTGATGGACGAAGAACTCATCAGGTACTGTGCTGACGTAAAATAATGCTGACTCATCCATATGGGGCCGTATTGACCGTTCTCATTTCGATTGGATCATTTGTTAGATTTGTACCTCGTCCATGTTGGTCTCGACAGAATGTCAGCAGATACCAACAGCGACGACGGTATTTTCCACCACTGAGACGTCTCGCATCGTCACCAGCACCGATATCATCACATTATTTCCTGGCTCAGAAATATTGATCGCCACCCATACTTGTGTTCTCACTGGCATATTTCGCTGTATCTCGTCAGAAATCTTAACAGCAACCTCGACTATACCAGGATTCTCTTCTACTATTCAAATCCCTGTCACTCAGGATATTGTACAGACTCACTTCCAGACCAGTGTACTTTTCGGCTCTACATGCTCTGTCCTGCCGACGACTAGTGAGGATCCAAAGCCTCCTCAACCTAGTATCAGTGGTTCATCATCCCTTTCATGGATTACACCCGCCCCTGTTACATCTGCATCTACGAGGACATTGGATAATGGCTCGGTTATTACAAAATATAGTACTTCTCAGCCTCCTCCGTCATCTGTCTGGGTCCCCGTCGTTCAAACGGATATTCCCAAGCCCAATGGTTCTTCCAGAATAGGACCTATATTGGGGGGTGCACTCGGTGCAGCATTTGGGTTTATTCTCCTCTTCGCAGTGTTCTGGTTCATGTGCGTAGATACCCTCATATATCACCGTCTCCATTTGATTGACGCTGATGCTTATCTGTAGTCGACGGCGACGGCATTGGAGCGAATTCTCGGAGAAAGGGATCCCGCCACATCGTTTCTCGCTTGATGTGGATGATCGCCAGTCTAAATCCTTTGGTCGCCACTCCAATGGTGCCATCCAACTACCCCCAACGCCCGCTGCATCTTTAACTTTTCACTCTCATTCTCAATCCTCACACTCTCATTCACATCATTACCACAACCATCATCAAGAAACAGATGACTACGCCTATGACATCCCGATGTCTCAAGGACAGTTCGAACAAGCACATGCTAAAGACCGCAGGTCTAACCCATCTACCCGTGATCACAATTTGGAATTATCTCAGACACAAAGCCACTACTCCCACCACAGCTTATCAGACAACACTCACTTCACCACAACATCACCTTTTTCTCCTATATCCCCAACATTCTCTCATTACACTCCTCTCCCTTCCACTTCATCCCACTCTCACCCCCATTCGTATTTATACACAACCGGTTCATCATCACATTACCCGCATACAGATGATCGATCAGGTTCTCCCACTTCTTTCAGGGATTTACCCCTCGGTGGATTAAGTCCTGATGCTGCTAGTACAGCAAGATGGAGATTGACCATAACCAATGCTACGCCCTCCCCTGGTCCGGTTGAGGAAGCCGCTGACCTTGATGGAGATAGAAGCAATAGGTACCTCGCGTTACAATCGATGTCAACACTCAATCTCGGTAAGGAGACCAACAACAAGAACCCCTTTTCGGACGCGAATGGCCTTTCGCACCAAAGCAGCACCACAGTGAACGAGCTACATGATGAGATGGCTGATATAGGTCCGGAGGTACCTGGAAGTAAAAGCGGGATTGGGACTGTGACCGAGGACACGAGTGAGAAGGACGGTAACTCAGGTCAGATGAAAGGTGTCACGACTGATGATCCCGGTGCGATTGACTGAAACTGTCCCATTTGGTCTATTCTTGCACTGAGCTGGCTTCTTGTTGTTCATTCTATCGTACGACACGCGATTACCCTGCCTTGGATCAGCCTCTTTGGCCTCGGGTTATTCTACGCGCGCCTCGGAATGGTCAGAAGCCTTTCCAACCCGTTCTCTCTATCCTCTCCCTCCTCCCTNCTCCCTCCTCCCTTTAAGTCCTCCCACTTTCTCCCACCTTCTCAATATCAATAACAATGTATTCAATGATCTCTTGTCTTCATATCTGCTTGTTTCCTCTGCTTATTTCGTCCCTCCGCACTAGCCTGCACATTCCCACTATCATCACCATTTTTTCCAGAGTGATACCTTCTGTACAGAATTTGTTTTAACCTATCTATCCCACTTCCTTTTGCACCCTTTGCCTCTCTTTCCGATGTACAAACAAATCGTAAAACATCTCAAATCAAGAAATAAATCATAGTATCTGTGAACTTTGAATTCTTCTTATTTGACTTATGTATCATCACTGAATGAGTATTGTCTTCACATGATTTTACTCTACCAAGCATTGGGATGGCTGTATTAGAGAAGTTTGCCTCAGACCATCTTGCTACGACCAGTTTGTTTTTAAGCATGCCAGGGTTTTGATTGAGCATAAGCTTTGAATATACATTATGATTGGACTTCTGCTATTTCCTCTTTAGATCTCTTATCATCTCTGCAAGCGGTGGCAATGGCTACAACAGGATCAGCTGTAACGACTTTGTCGCCGAATTCAGCAGCAATGACTTCGAGTGATTTGCCCTTTGTTCTGATTAATACAACGATTACATCAGTGTTGGTATTTTGGAGTAGTAGAAAGGTGACTGACTCAGGGAAATAACAATAGATGCAGATCGCAACGCAGAATGTTGTTGCAGCGAAGACATCTGAAAAAAAAACATCCTCGTCATTGAAGGAGCGGATGTCAAAGCAAGTTGGACTTACAGTAATAGTTTTCGTGAATATTCGCAAAGGCCTGTGTAGATGGTTCAACTTGAACTCTGAATTCAGACAAAGCAGAAGGAGGCTTACACTAGGTCCAGCCTCGGTAATACCGATGTTGGTAACGAAGTGCGTAGTCGCAGCAATACCTGTAATCTTACTCCGGAGGTGGACAGGCAAGATCTCCACACCATAAAGCCACGTCGTGCTGTTGATACCAAAATCTAAAGCAGAACAGCCATGTATAATAGGGAACTTTAAGGCAGACAATGAGGGAAGGCGAGAGAAAGTGGAAAACTCACAATAGATAGCGGTGTACATGTATATCCCAAGGATGGAGAAAGCTTTCCCGATGTGATTATCCGAATTGGTGAAGAACCGAGCCATGAGGGCCGAGTAGATGAGAACCAGTACAACACCAGTAGAACCCCAGAGAAGGAGTTTGACGCGTCCAAGCCTATCCAATAAATGTAACTAATATAGATTACAATTAGTAACAACTCGAAGCAGGGGATGACAGTGTGTGGCACAAGTGAACATACAGAAACAATGTTTACAGTGACACCAACTGTGCCGTAAATTCCCGAAAGAAGTAGAACCTTTTGCCCTGTAATACCAAGGTTCTTGTAGAGAGTTGTCTGGTAGTAATCTGGGGAAAACAAATGAAATACTAGTGAAACCTAGGAAGGGAGGGATCACTCACTGACAACATTGATTCCTGAGAGTGCGGTCATAGTCTGGACAATGATGGCGATGATGATGCGCTTTTTGTATTTTTGCCATCCCTCTTGAAATGAGGCGACCTCCGTAGTCTGAATGAAGAGTGAATAGTAAGAATATAGAGCAATAGAGAAGGGGCGCACCATCTCATAATGAATCTGTTCCTTCATATCCTCGAATTCCTGCTTCAGGTTATGCTAGAGGAGACCCGAACTTTTAGCCAGGGAAAAGGAGGAAATTGGGGCGATCAGACTTACACCCGAAAGGTCTCCTCGTATCTGGGCAAAGGCAATCAGGGCTTCGTCATCTCTGTTGTTCCTTACAAGCCATCGGGGGGAGTCTGGTAAAATCCATTGTAATCCTATAAAGAGGATGATTCCAGGAGGAATTTGCAGGGCTAAAGGGAACCGCCACTGGAAAGTGCTCCTAGATGAAGCATAGCCGCATGCGAAGCCAATCCAGTTCGCTAATACGGTAAAATGAATAAAGATAAGCAAGAGACGCAGAGTTTGACTGACCCACACATCCACCAATGCCGATCATCTGCCCAGACAGGCCTCCGATAAGACCACGATGCTCGGGCGGTCTAGTTTGTCGAGCCCAGTTTCATCAAAGAGCTATGGTCGATAGGCAAAAATTCCGGCTCACGAGATCTCAGAGTTGTAGATGGGCACTGTCCCTATGAGTCCTCCACTTGATGGAAGAGTTCATTCAGTGAAGCTCAAGGAATAGCAATGGAATCCAAAATAGAGGGCACTCACACAGCGATGCCAGTAAGGATGCGCCCTACCAAAAACATGGCATAGTTTTGGGCTGCTGTCTGAATGATGGTGGCGATCGTGACCTGGAAGTTGGGCAAGTCAAGAAAATAGAACACGGAAAAGTAAAAGGCGCAAACATACAAGAATACAAAGGATCTGCATAAACCGTTTTCTTCCCAACTGGTCTCCAAAGATGGATTGAAAGATGGCTCCAACTGCTTCTCCTGCTATGAAGGTAGATACAATTGCTCCTATGGCGGCATTGTTTGGATTTCCCATATCTGCCAGTGTACAATAATGTCTGATCAAAACCAGTGAATGGAGGTGATGTAATTTGCCGTACAGAGATTGAAGCTATCATGAGCGATACTTGTCGTTATGATCCCCGTGTCATATCTGATCACATAGCATGAGTGCATGGTGAATATTGTCCAAAGATACTAGGAAAAACCCAAAGAGAAAAGATCCTGAGTGTTAGAATCAGGTTTGGTAGAATTTTACCCAATACAACTGACTGCGCACCCAGACTAGTAAAGGTTCCAAGACAAACAGTGTAGACGCGCATAAGTAGAGGTCAGTACAGGCCTAAGATGATAGAAAGACAGGAGAAACACGAGGCCACAGTTGAGAAAACCTATGCTCTTAAATACAGCAGAGAGTTCCCAGGCGCTGCAAGCGCACAAAGGAGTATTGGAATACCGTGAGAGCAAGTGCGGTAGAATAAATCGATTTCAAGATATCAGGACACATAATCTAGTCGTCGAGAAATGCTCGTTTGTCAGATAGCTAGTAGTCTGAGCCATGAGTCCATGCGTCCAGACTGGAATCCATTGATACAAGGCAACCCTTAGTGTGAGTTATCAGCCTCAGCTAGCATGAGCATCGGTATGTATTGATTCGGTTAAGTGGAAAAGAGTGTCATTTGACTCTGAGATCACCGTAACTACATCATCTACCCCCATTTTATGCGCCATATAAATCATATGAGAGAGAGATTGTGAGCAAATCTGATCGTCTGACAAGACCAGCCTAGTCTCCCAGGGAGTGTGGGTGCTGGGATGTGCTGGCAATTGAAGTGGGAAGTACTAAGTGGGTAACATAGCCACTGCTAGTAGCAAACTGCTTGTCCTGTGTAAGTACTTCCCCACTGCTAGAAGATCCTGAGTGCAGAGCAAGCTTGCTCCAGAGGTGCACCTTCAGGATGATGGGTGAATGTCAAAACGGCTGTTAGCTGCTGAAACTACACGCAAAATCGGCTGGATTTGCCACCAAGTTTGGCAAAGCGCTGAGGCACATCATTGTATACTACCAATCTGCCGTCCCAACCTAGTAAAAGGAAGAGGTGAACAGACAGATACAATAAGGTACAATGGCAGTGTCAGTGTAATATAACAAGATGTTGTACGTATACAAGAAATGAGGGCATATATAGATTTATGGTAGTGAGGAAAAACAGAATACAGAATACAATGGTCGAGGTTGGTCTCCACTCCTCCTTCTGAACCAGCATAAATAACGAAAAGTTCCGCAAGTGATGGCTAATCAGTGGAAGCTACTATATTGTTTCCCCTTTCCAAAAACCGGGAAGCATGAGCTGCTTCATGTAGGTTTCTGTAGATTTGTGGTCATACGGCACTGTCATGATGAGCACTACAACTCCTTCGTTACCCGATTCCCGGACAAGTTCCGCAACCTGCTCAACGCTACCTAGTCCTTCCTTCTTGCACACATCTTGCCAATATTTGTTGAAACGCAAATTCTGTATGTTCTGAAGACCCAAGAGGATAGGTTCGTATGGTTGATAATGGTTAAAATCCAAATGTATAGCAAGTTCATGGATAGGCACGTTTGGAAAACGTAGTGCGGCAACCTCTTGGAGGGTTTGTACTTGTGCACGAGCGATGCGGAGGGAGAGGAACTCAAAGAAGCGCTGGTCAAACCTGCTGATTGCTGCTGAAGAGTCAAGTTCTGGGTGTCCGAGAGATAGTTATGAGGGAATGTATAAAATGAAGAAGGGTCCAAAGGTGAAGAGTGAGACATACTTTCTGAATGTGCCTGTGGACGCTTGCATTCTTCCTTATGACCGTTCTCCTTCCAACAGAGTTTCTGGCATTCTCTCGAACAATACGTGGCATCTAAGCATCTTACACAACGATAAAATTTGGGGTGATGGGTCGTATTTGTGCACTACACGCGAAGCAAACAGCCCAAAGTCAATACACGATAGATATGTATGGATGTCATCTCACCTCCGGGTTATCGCAAAAGGTATTGGCCATGGCGCCGCTCATATGTTTGATCCTTTCCTGTGTAAGCTTCAAAAAATCGTCGAATATGATTCGCGAGGCATCTGGAAGACGGCTCAGTGGTTCCTCCGAAGCGTTTAGAACTTTTTGTAAAGGCTTCTCAACTACCCGTAGGATAGAGCGGTACACAAGATACGGAGGAATCACCCGTTTAAGGAGATCATTCGGCGAATGCTGCCTCAAATACTCCTCATCAATAGTGAAGACATGAAAGTAGGGGCTGCATTGAACCCAAGCTGTCAGGAATCCGGACTCCAACACGTCTGCGGCCCATCGAAACCCGACTGAGCTGTAATAGCTCTGGGCAATGTATATGAAACAGGCCTGAACGCTTTTCTGAATCAAAGGAACCCGGGCCACACGTGGATCGATATTGACTTCTGTGTCGATCTTGGTTGACAGCTTCACCAGGGCCCTCGTAATTTTGGATACGCCCCCTGCTTCGACAAATTTTTGCTGAAATAATTCGTGTGAACCAGAGATCGCTGGCATGAAACTTGCACAGATCGCGAGCATATTCCTTTTGTGATCCACATCCTCCACATTGAGCTTATCTTCCAGAGTGAGCAGCGCAACATTTGCGACAGCCAACGCGTCACCATTCACTCCTTCCAGCATCCGTTTACCAATTAGGCAATAATTATCGAAGTCAAACCGTGCATGAAACAGAGCTCCTCCTAGGACGGCTAACGACAGCCATCGAATGAAAATCCTCTGGGAAGATCCGTCACGTTGCGAATTCTCGACCCATACTCGAGTGGACAATTCCACAGTGCCTGGCACACTAAGGAACTTACGATATCCACCAACGTTGTGGATCACATCCCATGCTCCTATGAACATCATCGTCGACTGCTCACGAAGCTCTTCTCCAAAGGGGCTGGGCTTAGAGAATAGGATAGCATTGGCGAGAAACTGGACCCATTGTTGAATTCCCTCCCATAGAGGTAGGATAGGTGAATGATAACATTCTGGGAAGTGGCCGAAACCGGCTTGAAAGGGCGAGAGAGACATCAGAGCGCATTTGGCGTCATTCGTTAGCTGTCGTATTAATGAGTGCGAAATATTCAGTGAAATTAATCGGAACGACAGACGAACTGGAGAAAGCTTCTTTGGTATCCTTGAGGGATCTCGAATATGACTGATAAATACCTCCCAGATACTGTCCATTGTAAGAGCTCCATAGAATGATTTCTGAAGAAGAATTTCAGACTGATATGCCCCAGATTTATTGTCAAACAAAGCCAAATGCAATCTATACCTCTATCCAGATAAGATGGAGCAATTCTAGATGCGCTAGAGATCCTGCTCTCGCCCGATCCAATGTCTGGGCAACAATACATAATCAGCCAGTGTTCAGTGATACTTTCTAAAGAAGATAGGCAGAGAAGATAGGTTTGGTACCATGAATAAGGAGTTTAACTACCTTACTCGGGGTCTGATGCAGTGTTCTGGAGGCTTTTCCAAGCTCAAATAAATTAGAAAGTTGAAGATGTTTAGAAAATGCCATTGAGGGTAGCCTGGAAAGCTTGGTTACTTGGTGATCGAAGCAGTGAAATGGATGGCTGTTGTCTTATCCTGCAAGACTCACCTCTCCGGATATAGCTTCTTAGGATGGCGAGTATTCCAGACTATATTTCACTACCTAGCGTTGCAACAGGTATAGGGAAACTGAAGGTTTATTGGTGAAACGTTTCAATGAAGTTGAACGTTGGACACTGAGTATGGAGAGGAACGCGTTGCGGTCACATGTCGACTCTAGTCCAGAGCATGGCGTTGACACAGATTTGTTGGCACGGAAGTGGGAAGGATCGGCCTATGTCCGCAAAATCTAACGCAAAAATGCCCAGCTAACCAGTCACAAATGCAGGGACAGCGGCAACTACATTTGATACCATTGGGCCTGTAGATACATATGTACATACTGTTTCAAGTATCTATATCAGCACCACGCAATAGATGTACAGGATGTAAGGACAACATCTAACTAAAATACCCAGACTTGCGAGAGAAATTGAAACAGAGCAAAAGGAGGGGGAGATAGAATGAACTTGGGGTGTCCAGGAATGATACGGCACAGCCTATAAGTATATTTGGAGGTGAGAAAAAGAATAATTCATGTAAAGAACGTGATTAGTGGTTTGAAGAGCACAGCAAGAATAGAATCAAATGAAAGTGGTTAATAGGAAAGGACGATGCAGTGAGAAAAGTGGAATGAAGGTTGGTTGATAGTTCATATGTAATCGTAAGTTACAAACTGAAAAAGCGGCGGCGAGGGATCTTGGCTTGTAGATTGTGTAGGAAGGGCGATGAGGTGGCGCATGGAGAGCGAGCGGGAAAGCAGGGGGAAAGAAAGGTCCCAAATGCCGTTTTCTGATGGCAGCCAAGAAGACTGGATCGCAAACAACGAACATTTGTCAAGCAGTCGTTCCATGATGAACTATATGCCAAACTAACAATGAATACGTGGTTGCCTGTGCGGCTTAACGCAAATATTAGAACACCTTGATCAAACAAAACATCGGAAACTCACAGCGGGCAGTTGACCCCGTATTTGGCGAAAAACGCGCCTATCCGAGCAACGATGGAGGTCAGAGAGTTCAGTATCCCCCCCAATCATCGATCCTGCTTCCGGCACCCCATCTCATCCCACTCCCACCTCTCTCATTGGTACCTATCGCACTATGGCCGTTATAGAAGCCCGATCCCAACGTTGAATTACTTGAAGCACCGGCTGCACTAAACAGCCACCTCGTCCACCAAGGCATACTCTCTAGCACTTCCTCTTCCTCCACTTTCCTTGAGGAGCCTCGTATGGTAGACGTACCAGAACAGAGCGACGACGATCGTCTCTTTCCCTGTGAGGAAGTTCGTGATTTCCTTCGGGTTCGATAACGCGAGGAGGATCCAGCGGAAGAGGCTGTCATCCCCTCGACGGGTTCTACAAAGCTGATACGTTTGGGTGTGGAGGTTCCAGACCCAGGTGTTGAATTGGATGTGTGTTTAAACTGCCATGTACCCCGAATCGATGAGGCTGGCGAGGAAGAAACAGAAGAATCGCTCTTTGTGAGGGAAGGGATATGAAGTAGGGAAAGATTGAAAATAGGTAGTTTGAGTGGGATTGGCAAGGGTGTAACGATGGGAGCTGTTCTGCCATTAGTGCTCTCGTTCTCACGTCTGTTGATAATGATAGCCGGGTTATCTCCCTCATCTTCCGTTGTGGGTGTGCTCACACCTGGAGTGGTTGAGGGCGTGTTATCTCTCTTCTTCAGGGAGCTGATTCTCGGCGGACTGGGCGGCCTCGTGGAGCTTGAATGCGTGCCTTTCGTAAACAACCTCGAGACACTCGCCGTAGCCGTGCTAACCCTCGGCTCACTAAACCCACTCATCCCGCCCTTCTTTCCATCTACTCCACTAGGCAGAAATGCTGGGGCTTTCAGTTTGTCTTTTCCACTTCCAACAAGGGAAAGAGATGATGCGTTGGTAGGGAGTGGTTGTTCGTCCAGAATTTTACGTAGTGATTGGACAGTCAGTTTTGCTGGGCATCCGTCGGATTCAGAAGAAGGAGAGGATAAGGGTGATGGTATCTCTTCAAGTAGCGGGGAAATGGCGGGAGGTAGAAGTCCAACTGATAACGTCAGCGTGCTACTTGTTGTATTCCCGCTTGATGAAGATGAAAGAGAAATTCCACCAGAAACTTCACTGCCACTGAGGTGATGACTGACAGCTGGTGAGATAGAAAGGGTGGAATCTGAGGATGGAGGAATGGTTTGAACAGTTAAATTCTTGGGATTCTTCGAATGTGACTGCGACCGAGAATATGAACAGGAAGGGGACCGACGAGGTGAGTCAGAAGGAAAGGTGGCTGAAGAACTTCGAGATGATCGGAGCGCACCTCCGGATGGAGAAGGGATTTTGGTCGAGTCAGCTGAAGGTTGCCGCGTACCTGATGTATCCGGTTCCGTGGGCCGGCGCCGCCTGAACGGTCGTGTGAACGATAACAATCTGGGTGATGTCACTGGCGAGATGGTGGTATTGCTACCTAGAGGGATAAAAGAGGACAAGACGTCGTATGCTCTGGAAGAGGTGGACTGCTGTGAAGGTAAGGAAGCTGGAATCGCGGCGATTGAGGCAGGTGAGGTAACAGGATGAGATGAATTTTGAATGCTGAGGTCGATAGTACTATTGGCTTTCCACGAATGAGTCGAAGCCCTGAGTCCGAGTGTGGAAGGTAAAACAATCTCGTCTGGGTCGTTGGATATATACTGAGTCAATGCCCTGGGTGGAGGGGCAATAAGCTGGTTGCGATCTCTATACGATAACCTGAGTTGTGGCGAATCCTCCGCGTTTCCTTGAACGGCCATAGCAGAAACTTCACTGAGACTGAGTGAAGGGCGACGTCGAGTTGTTGGAGGTTCAGGGGGTATTGAGCTTGTCACAGGCATGCTCGAGCTCAAACTGCCATCTTGTATCTGCTCAACATATAGACCGCTTCTACGCAAACCTCGTCGTTCCTCGCCAGAAGGAGACCAAGAATCCAACGTCCGCTTGATCTCATCCAAATCGTCCTCCCACACAGGATGTTTCTTCAATTCCGTCGACAGTCTCCTTCTTTGACTTTCAAACCAGTCCATATCCTCTTCTTCAACCTCAAAGGCCGCTTTATTCCGCCTTCTCCCCTGATGGCGATCCCGGTGCTCCTGTTCATAAACGCCACGGTAGCCATATGACGGATCAAGTCGTTGAGGCTGATAAATACTCCGGTGTGGGGAAGAAACGTGGGTATACATGGGGGAAGACGAAGGGGACGGACCAGACGACGAGGTCCTAACCATCGCCCCGACACTTTCCCTCGTCGACATAGACGTCTGCATCAGTACATTGGACATTTCCAGGGCTTGGACACTCCGCTGTAACAAGGAGTCCAGAAAACTATCTTTATCCCTGTCCGCTTCTGCCTCATCCCTGCCCTCTTCCTCAGTTACCGGTGCCTCTCTAGGATAGACAAAATTTCTTGGAGAATAGCGAGGGTGATGAGACCGAGGAGATCGAGAAGACCGAGATTGGGAAAAGCCCCTCGAAGAAGATGAAGCAAACGAGGACATGCTATCCTTTGACCCAGCGCCACGATCGTGCTGATACGCAGGCGCCCTCCTTGTTCTTGCAGGATGCGTGTATGTATACCCTACATTGTTATGAAAGCGAGAAACACCCGAAGAAGAAGGGGGTGAAGGTGCCATCAGAGCGGGTGTCGAGATTGACGCAGAGTGCGAATAAAAATGCCGCGAAGAAAACCGGTGGCTCCCCAACCTCGCCTCTTGCTCCTGATCATCCGTATCGTCATCTGCCTCCTCAGCACTGTCAGGATACCTAGGCGGTAAGTCTGAGTCCTCCTCCGCTACGGCCACTCCGCGCCAAGAAGATTGCTGTTGGATCAGCTGATGCGACGGCAAGGCTTGGAGTAGATGTGGCTGGTTGTACTCTGGTAGAGTCGACGTTGTGTCGCTGGACAATCTAATGGCTGAGGTTCGTCTTCTAAATGTCTTTCTAGGTGACTTCTTGGATGTTGGAGAAGTGTAGCGTGACGATGGAGGTGATGACATTGCCAAGCAGCAACTTCTACTGTGATCCCGCAGCTGCAAGTCCTGACTATAACAATTTAAACAGGTGAATCAGATATATACATGTAGCATACATATATTTAGAATCTCACAACGGTGAGGAGACACACGAAACAAGGCAGCAGGGGTCGTGGGGCAGATAAGCCGCACACTCCGTTTACGTGTGGTGGGAGGAAGACAAAAGTAAATATGTCATATGACCTAGCACTCTAACACTGATAGGCGCCTCGGCCTCATCACGATCGGCATCAACATCAACAAACACAAAAGAACCTGGCATGGAAATTATCGTGACTGATATAATGGCAACAAAAGCCCAAAGCAACAAAAATATCAATGTCTATGCAAAACGACGAAGCAAAAAAACACTATCTAAGATTCCTGAAATCCCCTTCTAACCAAACTTAAATTGTTTGCTCCTATCACTCTTCTAATCCACCAAGACTGGAATAGGCTGGTTGAAAGGTCCAGCAACACTCTCCAAATATACTTTGAGGAGATACTGTTGAGCGAAGACAACAGGAGTGTAAAGTCGCCATGACGTCCAGAGGAAGAAACGGCCGTATTGAGCGCCTTGGGTATTAAAGTCGGCTGATTATTTTAAGAAAAATTTGTCATGATGAGTGAGAGTTATTGAATTAGGGGAGAGAACTTACCTTGCAATGCAGTACGCATATCCAGCCAAACACGGGTAAAATCAGTAAGGATAACATCTACACCCCATCGAACAGCCTACAAACCAATAGTTTTATCAGCACCGAAAAGGGAAACAAAAATCTCAGGAAAAAAACAAACCTCCATCATATGCGCAGGGTCATTCACTGTCCAAACCATTAGCTTCTTATCGCCCTTCTTACACTCCTCCCTAAACTTCTGTCCATCCGTACTACACATCGACGAAAAACTCATCGAGAAGACATCACAATCGTCCCAGAACCACTTCCGCGCCAACCGAGGATCTGTCCCAATATGGGACCTCTTGCAGTAGGGTAAACATTTCTTTGCGTACGGCAAGAAACGGGGATGCCAGAGTCCCAACAGGAGGCGTGGAGCAAGGTCAGTCTCCCACGAGGGGTGGGAGGATATGGTGGTGTGCATGAGAGAGAAGAGACGGCCTGGATCGTTCTGCACTTTCACGTCGACATTGAATTTTACGTGAAGATTCTCTGGCTGATGTTTTTGAATGAGGAGAGATAAGAAAAGAAGTCCGTTAGTCAGGTATATGTTGAGCTTCAGAAAGAAGCACACCTTCATGAGCAGCTCGACCGTCTCGGCGAACGTTGGAATAGACTGCTTAGGTTCCTTCACAGTCCGAACATGTTCCATGCCATCGGGGCCGTACCAATTGCGTTGGTTGATTTTACCTGCAAACCATTCAAACGAGCACAAGAAAAAAAAGGGAATAACCCAGTTCAGTCGCCGCTTAACACAATGACAGCCTTCGGGATAGAGAGACTTTGAAGAAGAGAGTATATTCACCGATAGAATCCGTCGTCCTATCCAACGCTATCAAAAAGGCAAAAAAGTTAGTGCCCATAGAACCAATTGAATGAGGTATGTATAGACGCTTAAATACGTCCGCGGAATTGGAACTCGGAATATACAGTGTACAGAAAGAAATAAAGGAAGAGAAAAAAGGAACTTACAAGGGTCATGGAACATAACCACAACATCATCGACCGACACATGGACATCTGGGATTTCATGTCGATGGCATCCCAAAACAAAGAAAGCACAAATAATCTAAATCAATAAAGATTTACCACTTTCGATGCCTTCAGAGCCATCACGGATGGCGGCTTCGAAACTGGCCAGTGTGTTTTCTGGATAACTTGCAGAGGCCTAATGTAAGTAGGCCAGAGTTCAGTTTCAGACCGGGGTGTGTGTTGGAGAGGTCAACGTACGCCACGGTGTCCCCAGCAATCTGCATTAATGGCCATATCAACACATGCCGAGTGATTAAGAATTGAAAGTGAAACGTACCAGGTAACGAAGTAGAAGAAGTCATGAATAGAGATCCGAGAAGAAACAAAAAAGAATGAAGAAGGTAGAGAGACTGGGGGATGGTGAGGGGAAAGGAAAAGAGAATGCTTGGATTCCTTATATACGTGACAAACATCCGCTGATGCTGAAGATAATTATAATTACTTAAATAATTCAGAACGTCAAACGTGGCTCAATATCAACACGTTCGATTCAGAGGCACCACTAGTCGAATGTTCCACAGAAACAAGGGATATATTCACAGAACTAGCACCACTAAATGAACCAGCAACAAATTAAAGTACTTCAACGGGGTCGTCCAACCAAGACCATCCCTTCGTCTTCCTCCGTCTCTGCACCATTCTCACTCTGGATACTACCCACACTTCCCTCCGACTGAACCCGCTGAGAAAGCGAGGTAACAGAATCCAAATCAATGGTATTCTTGGCTCTGGATCCAGCCGATAGAGCTTGTTCGGATAAAGGACCGGCATTGGAAACAGTAACCGCTGGTGTTGCAGTGCTAGGGCCAGAATCTCGAATTGTCATCTGTTCTGGTGTGACAGTATCCCCAGACTCTAAGCTCATCGATCTCCCACTGCCCCTCGAAATGTCACGCAAGTTCTCGAGCATCTGATCTCGTACTCTATTTGCCAGGTCGGACACATCCGCAGTGGTCAACCCCGTGGTAGGAACGGGGGGCAGAACTAGACATAGAAACATCGGTCAACAAAGATCCCAAGATCATACGAATAAAGTGAAGGCTGCGAAGGAATTTGCCAACCGGACCTCAAATAGCACACACAGCCCTGGAGACACACGAGTAAAAAGGCAAAACTCAAGCAATCGAGCTTACCTCGGACCTTTACCGTCCCCTTCCCAAACACGCCTTTATGGTAGATCCACCAGTAGTTCTCGATCACAACCGGAAGGATGGGTATCCCACCCTGCACGGCTAGATGGAACCCGCCCTTCTTGAAAGGTAACAGTGAAGATTCCGCCGAACAATGTCGGGTTCCCTCAGGAAACATCACTAGAGATGTCTGATGTAGCTTCAGGGTTTTGCCGGCAGCTGCGAGTGACTGCAAAGCTGAGGCATTGTTGCCCCGCTCGAGGAAGACAGCGCCAGACATGACCATGAACGGACCAATGGGCGAGTATTTTACCGATTTTTTCGATACGATGGAACATTGTTTCGGAAAGATCCTGTTGAGTTGGGCCTCAGTCATTGCTTAAACCAGAGGGCCAAAGAATACATGATAATGATAATATGGGCTTCATTCGTCAGCCTGATGTTTTTCTACTTCCCATCACAGAAACCGCAAAGAATCCATAATCCCAATTTAAATAAACACACCACTCACCTCCCAAGAAACAAAATGTCCAAAACACTCTGATGATTACACATCAACACTGCAGGTCTTGTCGCCAACAACTCTTGTCCCTCAACAACGATTTCAATCTCCATCAACCATCCAGCAACACCGTAAAACAATCTAGCCACTACCCAATTCACGTTGTACTTTTGTCCCACCATCGCCATCGCAGCTGCGATTACAGAGCTACACAACCCAACAGTAGCCAACGTCGATAGGTAGGTGCACAGCCGCACATAGTACCGACATTTCGGAGACGCAGAGGATAGAGATTTGAGTAGGATGTATGGGACTGAGAAGTATGCAAGCGGCTTTAGAACCGCGCTGAATATTGACATGAGATGAAGAATATAGACGTAGACGTAGACTAGAGAGTGTTGCGCTGCAAATGATTAAGAAGGAAAACAAAGAACAAAATGAAAGCGTGTCCGCCTGAGATTGAGGCGGGTCGACGTGATGAAGGCAGGACTTTGCGAAAATGTCACGGCCCGGTTGTTGTCCTCATCGCCATCACTCGCGTGCGTGTGCAGTGAGAGGCGCTCATGCTGGAATATCAGACCATTCCCTATAAACTAATCTCCAGAAAATTCATTTACTACAAAGTTTGCTTTTGGCAAATCCCAACTGTATTTGACTCGTACAATTGTTTGCACAACTAACTTACTGAGAATCTTGTTTGTACTGATGCTAATCAAGATACTATCCGAACCTTGCCTTGTATGGCACGGCTCCCAGCCCTGGATTCTGGAAACCAGGAAAATTCGAGCAACTGAATGTTCACGGAAGTGGTGTCAATCAAACTGCAATGTTTACGCCTAGAAGCACAAGTCGGCGATATATTGCTCTTGTTCGCATAGTAGTAGCCCCAACGCATGAACGTTTCAACTTCCCACAAATGAAGGCAAGGGTATCCAAATGATATTACAAGCATTACTACGGTAAAATGTACATTATCTACATATGATGACAGCTGTACACTAACGCAAGAAATGATGCGAATGTATGTATATACCTACTAATGTTAATGTTCCAAGAAAAATAAATGCAACTGTCCTAATATGTATGACAAGATAATCCATCCCAATGAAAGGAGGGACAAAAAGCAAGAAGCAAGAGTGGGATCAAAAAAAAGGCTCACGCAGAAACGGGTATACAGGGCAAAACGATAACAAAACGTGTCAGTAACCGATGGTGATTGTGAAGCGAACGAGGTAACAGGAATCATGAGTGTCGTCAAACGTGGTTGAGAGATAACAATTGAATCAAGGCGCTGAGAATCAAGATGGAAAAAAAAATGTTAGCAGGGGCGTTACAGTACTAAAAAAAAATCGCCTTCTGATTAGACAGAATATACTTCATATGCAGTCCACAGTCCAACATGAAGAGATGCAGGTTTGAATCTAGACATTATACTTGGCAACGATGGTATGCGATGATCCAGCGAATTTCGAGTTGGTCAAAAGAGCGATGAGGCACGTCGTATAGTGAATGCCAGGAGACAGGCAAGGGGTGAGAAAAAGTAAGACATGATGGGACTCCCTTAGTTGTCACTGTCGACCATCAATCTAGAGCTAGGTCTTGATGATGGGCCAAGGGGTAACCCTCATGGCCAGTGAGGCGATCTCCACCGAAGTAGAGGTAGCCGAACCTTTGGGAGTAGGTCAGAGCGATCCGTGGGGGTCAAAGGGCCGCAACGTCGCAGCACGTAAGAAAGAAGGTCACGACGTTGCAGCACGTAATGAGAGTATGCCTAGAAAGCTTGATTAGGTTAACAAACGTTAACGAAGCTCTAAGGTAGGTCCAAGTCCGAGTCGAGGTGATGAAATGCCGTAAGGAAAGATACCGCCAAGTTGATTTCGTCGCTAGGGTGCATCATGACCTCCTTCATGAACCTCAATTCTGAGGGCGGAGGAGGGTCCTAGGGGACGATCGATTACGAATTGGCGCAGCGTTTCGCTTGAGAGGAGCCGAATGTTCGAGGAGACGAGGAGACGACGGAGTTGTCGTTACTTCAGCGAAGAACGGCTTAGAGGTAGGGAAAACCGGACTCGGAGGAGTTGGAGGTGATGACGCTGGAGAAGCACGAGGGGAGGGGATACGAGTCCTGGAACATGATGGAAGAGGGAAAAGCTGATCATCATCTTCATCCTCTGTTGGTGTCTTGATCACTGGCGAGGGCAAAGGGGAAGGGGAAGAATCTAACGGTGAAGGCAGTTGTTGGGGGCTATGGCCCTCAGAAGAATCGTCGTGTTTCATCCCACCAAAATATCCCTTGGCCTGATGCAATGCTTGGACTTCATCCACCGTTACAGCCGCAAAATCTTCGGATGGAGAGTCTCCATCACTAGAGCTTCTGGACTGGGAGTGCGATGGGAATTTGATTTGCCACGCTTCACCCTGAATGGAAGACTGTTCAATAACAGCGTAACATGCTTTACAGCATGAACGAAGAGGGACCGTGGAACGTTTGACAGGAGACGACGAGAACATGTACGTAGGTAGGGAGGTTCGACGATCCTGGATACGAGGTGACCCTGGTGAACGAGCATCCCGTTGCACTAGACATGGGGACAAAGGCTTTATTTCTCCGTGAGACGGTACCCGACGAATGGTCTTTGGATGTGACTTGAACCTGTAAAAAGGTAGATTAGTCTTACTCGGATGTACTGTGGACGAAGTAAAGTTACCTAGGAATAGGAACCCTCAGGATGATATGCTTGTCCTTGTCCTTCTCCCTCGAGAAACCACCCTCAGCACTTGGCGAGTGCATACCAATAACGGAGGGTTCACCAACAGGCCCAGCTTTATGACCAGTTAACGACGAAGGTTTCTTCCAGAGTGGTAGCGCATAAGACTTGGTCGTCA
The DNA here is from genome assembly GCA_900068985.1 of Pterula multifida. Classification (NCBI taxonomy): domain Eukaryota; kingdom Fungi; phylum Basidiomycota; class Agaricomycetes; order Agaricales; family Pterulaceae; genus Pterula; species Pterula multifida. The sequence goes on from CEMT01387373.1 coordinate 30,248, forward strand.
ACGTCGGACGGTGTTTCTGCTGTAACGATTCCAGTGAAATAAGTTCGCACTCCGAGTCGAACCTAACGACTCTTCCAAGTCCTGAGTGGTTATCACCAGGAAAAGCACAAGTAACAGGCGAGGCGCAGTGTATCATGGCTCCGATAGAGAGGCGGAGGAAAGGAGGAAAGGACAAGCTGAATGATGGGGTATAAATGGAGTGCTCGGTAGCAAGAAGATGCTACAGGACTAGCAGATCAAAGCAAAAAAAGTCAGGCCATAAATAAGGAAATTCAATTGATCGACTCACGTGCCATCCAGGTCCAGGGCTGTCATTCAAAAATCAAGCACACCTCCTCCCGTCAACGCCAACATAAATCCTGTACCTTAGTCCAATGCAGAGTCTAAAGGTAGGCTTTCGTGTCCGGTCTGCCATAAAAATTGGACGTTCTGTATCTAAGAAAAAGCACATATAACTTGCAGAGCAGCGACGACAATCCAGCTCAAGGAATTAGCTTTATTCAGCTATCACTTCAACGATGCCCAGGTTCGAATCGACTCCAACTCTGAGATCGCTGGCATTAGGCCTGAACGTAGTAAAAGCAAAAACTGCGGCGAAACACCCTCAGACACCCATCAAGGTTTCGTCGAGCGTGGCCGCCAACTCGTCGTCGACCAAGAACGGCAAACTCAGTCCTACAACCTTGTCAACCACGCCTGCTAGTATCAAAGAGGTTTCTCTAGTAGAACAGGAGCACACAGTTATGTGACTTTCACTTCAACCGAGATTGACTTCAAAGTCAGACTCTGTTCAATATCACTTTGATCATACATGTTTCATCTGTCGAGGCGTGGAACGATGGCCTTCGCGAGCAGTGTTGTGCCAGTAAGTAACTGGTAATCACCGGTAATTACTGCAGTAGTTAGGCAGTAACTGTGGTGGCGGAACAATGATCAGCGCTCAATCAGTGATGCCGTGGCCTATATTAGTACATATTGAATTAGTAATACAAAAATAATGATTATAACATTATGTCTTCAGCTGTTGGATCTGTTTGATATTTGAGTTTTCAACCCCATCACCCCCAATATTATTGATATCAAGCAATTCATATACCTCAACTTCTTGTGTAAACCCTCTTAAAGTGGGGTTTCCAGTTCATTCCTGCCAAGAGAAGTCAAATAACTCAATGATTTTGAATTGTCTGCTCTCCAGGGTTGATGGACAGATGCTCTGAGTGTCTGAATTGTCAGTGCTAGCAAGAGTGATGCTGTTGGCAGCTAAATCATAGAAATCTGATTGGGGGGATGTTGATGATGCTGACTGTGCTGTTGACAAGGCAAGTTGTGTGGATTTGGCATTTGTAGTGTGGTTAACCACAAGCAAGTAAAATATTTATGATAAATTGAGTAATTGAGATGAATTCATACCAGGCTGGGTTTGGAGGTGATTGAATTCAAAGTGCCTCTTCAAGTGCTGCTTTGTTGTGGCATTTCAATGGTGTTCATCCTTTACAACATCTTGAGCATGGCAAGTTGTGTGACAGCATTTACAGTTAGACAATTGCAATGCTTTGCCAGTGTAGCACCAAAAATACTGAAGAGCTGCTTGCATGATGCAGAATTAGCTGCAATCCTGAAATTTTGATCTACTAGTTAAATTAATGGGGAATATTGCTTCCCAAGAATCACATAATTGAGTAAGATATTTATAGGCTCCTCAGATTGATTCTCAAGAGTAAAGATCTTAGAGACCTGTGCACACTTGTAGTGTGAATAATGAACTCATATCATTTACAGCTCTTCTCTCCTTGATCTGATAATCTTGCATCAAACTATGAAATTTCTTCTCTCTATTACAAAAGTTGTGAAGGTCAATGTGGAGTGTGGTGGGGAGGAACTGTGCTATAAAATTGATTCCAAACCTAATCAAAGGTATTACTGATATTTGTCATTGTAAATTGGCAATTTCTTGAAAAAATACATAGCTCATAGAATGAATTGAGAATAACAGTGGCAATGAAGACCTCTTGATCTGCCTTTGCCCATTGGTTTTTGATGCTATCAATAATTGCTTTACATGGCTCAATGTCATCTGGTTCAGTCAGCTGCTGATACTGTATTACTAAGTATCCAAAGCTTAAAAGAACAGTATCAAGCCAGCAGGCTGTTGGCTGGATTACAATGGCAGTGGGTGCCAAGGGCTGCAAATAATATATAACACTATATATTATTCTTAAAATATTGAAGAGATTGAAGAAAGACACACTGAGATAGAGAATACCAAAGATAAAGATATTTAATAATTTCAATCATAGAAAGGGCATGCTGTTTTGCCTTTCTTTTTTCTGCTGCAATTCTTTGATTAGATTCAAGTTTAGCTAATTTATCTGCAATGATAGCCTCAAATGTTGGCCTCAGTTCCATAAGCCTCCAAAAAGTGATATAGTGGCTAGTCCAACAAATATGAACAGCTCAAATAAGTGTTTTTGATCTGCCTTCATGATTTTGCACATATTTTTCATGGATCAATGTCACAAGCATTGACTTGCTTTGAGCCCAGCTAATCAAATTGCATACTCTATTGACCTAGAAACAAAGTAAATTGATATATTATATAAAATACTGACCTCTATCAAGGAATCTACCATGGACAAAAGCTCAATCTTGCATTGGAAGTAGTTTTCAGCACTCAAGAACAACAATCTCTGGATACTTTTGTGCAAAAATCCACCATGCCATCAATAATTCTCCAGATGCATCAGTTACTACAGCAACAACATTTGCTCCCCATTGTTGTTCCACCTTCTTGAAGACATCTTCCAGCATTGATAGAAAATTTTCCACCATCTTCCTGTCATTTGATGTGTCCTCAACTCAAACTATATAAATCTTAAAAATAATAAACCATCAGTTTTTTTTTAATCTGAATAATTTTAGAAATACTATATGTCTCAYCAGTATTGAATTTCATTTTAATGATTGAATTTGTCTTCCTCATACCATGCACCACCCTTAGCCACTCTCAGTACATCTGCATCTTGTTCTCCTGGATGTCATTTCTTAGTATATAGTACTACAGAATACAATAATGCTGTAGACATGAGTTAGAGAGTTGCCAAGTCATCAAACCCAGGTGAACCAGAAGTATGACACTTGTAGCACAATCATTTGGCAATATCTTGCTACCATATTTCTTGCACAGATTGTATGATACATTTCTAAGGTATCTGTAAACATACTGGACCAGTTTTCTGCATTGCACTTCTGACATATCTGATTCTTCATGTGTTGAAGGTCAATGTCACTTGAGGTCACACATTATTTCAAGTTCTGCTTGCAGCATGGTTGCATTGTCTGTCAGCAACTTATTTATCCAATACAAATATGCAGTGGGCATGTGATCATTTTTGTTGAGTCAACAACTCAATATAAGTCAGAGCTTGAACCCTGCCTGGTGTTGTCACACTGAAAATGGCTTTGCTGCCATGGACAAACAACATGCTGGCAAGATGTAATTAGGGTGGGAAGCTTGAAAGATATGCAAGACCTTGGTTCATAATAAATTGTGTACTATCCAGGTATGTAGTCCATTTACTAGTGCGTAGATAACTGTAATGCATCACTGTCACACTGTCTAGGAAGCTTATAACTCATGCACAAGCAATTGTTTCAACTATGGGTGATACATACAGGCTGATAGGATCCTAAATAATTATTTCCAGATGAACTGAGGGTGGTTGGAGGTGGTGCACAGTGTGAGGAAGACAAATTCA
>CEMT01387387.1:11743-26300 GCA_900068985.1 Pterula multifida
CAGTCAGTTCTTTATTTCTATGATACTGTGAATACCCCTTCCTTGAGCTGACAGGTGCAATGTCTACCTGCCACCTAAACAAGAGAACATAGTCAAGCCCGAGGCCGTAAGAATGAGGTTGTACTTGCTGTGAACGCAGAACGGACAAGCTTGAGAGTGACCTCAGTGCTCCCCTCAGCTTCTTTGGCCGGTCTGGAGAGCCATATGATGGAGTCGGTCATATATGTGAACGACGGTCCTAGAGCTGGCTTCCTCGGCTCGTGCTGGAAGGGTTGACCAGGAATCGGATTGGAATTAGAAGTTGAGTTGTTCAGAACCTGTACAATCGATATGTAAAGCCGTTGCACGCACAAGTTAGCAGGACAAGAGCAGAGAATAGGGGGGGAAGGACAAACGAAGACGGTGAGAGCCCTTGAACGTGCCAAAAGGCGGAGTTGACGTGTGAGAGCGGTCATCATGGAGTGACCTTGCGCTGAAACGGCAGTGAGGAGGGGTGCGAGAATGGCAGTGATATTGTCGATAACGAGGTGGGTGAGGTTCAAGTCTGTACTGGACTGCTACAAAAAAGAATAGAGAATGTAGAATGAACGCGGAATATGAAAAAAGTACCTGTATTCTATCAAGAATTCCGAAGAGAGCGTCCACTTCCAGGGCTAAGGAGACCTGTATTCTATCAAGGACTGAGGTCGGGTCGAGAGCTGAGTCTATCAAGGCGAGGCATCGCTCGGGAGAGAAATCCCCTGTGGTATCTATCCAGATTACAGAGGTGTTCGGTTTATTTGAAAGGGCGTTCATCACAATTTGCAGTGCAAGAGCCTGAAGAGGGAGTCTTTAGTGAGTTTATCGAAATGCATCAGGTAGAATAGCCAACAGTCTTTCCGGAACCTCGATCACCAGACACCTCATGAACCTGAGAACTTCCAAGTCCATGTATAACATCATCTATAGCCTGCACACCGGTCTCCAATGAAGAACCAGGTTCAAACAGAGGATCTTCTAGCGGTTGACTAGAATTGAAATCAAGAGGCTTTGCCGAGGCATGTTCAGCGACTAAAGCAATATAGCGAGTGAGTTCCTGATAAGAGATCTTCCCAGCGGGTAATACAGCATGTAGATTGGGATGAAAGAGGAGGTCAGAATGTGTGAGAATACCAGCAGTTGTTAGGACGTCTAGGTGGTGTTGTGGGATGAGCTGGGTCAGACTGGCTAACCTCATTGATGTTGTTGATGGAGGCGCCACACAATCCGTGCTCACTGTAAGAACACTGCCTGCTGGAGTGGTAACCAAAACTTCTTTCTGTCCATCCACCCCACGGGCACTCGTATACAATCCATACAGAGAAATGCCGCTGGTCTGCCTCTTTTGAAACTATCAAGGTAGGACTATTTCATGTTCTGCCAAGAGCATGGAATACAGCCCATGATAACACGGGTCCTGGCCTAGTCTTCCAAGGAATACCTTATACTCGGGGGGCTAACTTATCAAGATATCAGTATAACGATCCTGGTCTGCTGATTTTATTTAAATAAAGTCAAATCAGATGTCCTTGACTCCTTGTTATTCATGAATGCCACCTTCTTTCGCCATCCCATGCGAGACTACCATACACATGCGCTCTGTTTCAATCCATTAAGGCACCTACTCAGGTTGAGCGCTGATGCTGTATTCACCCCGTGCTTCCTGAGCAGACATGCGTACCACAGCCTGGAAAGAAATAGGCAATTATGAAGACAATGATTTCCTTGTAGCCAAGAACCAAGGGCGGACCCTAATCTCTACTTCTACCTGTATTTTCTGCCTCCATTTCGACTTGAGCCCCACTACCCCACTGCACAGCTGCCAACTTGGTGCTTGTGAAGATCCAAGAATTGATGTGAGCCTGTACGGTCGTAACTCCTGACTTTTACTGATGCTTTATTTATAGTAAGCAGGCCTTTGAGAAGCCAGTTTTTCAAACCCAGATAATCTTGCTCCTCGAGATTTCTTATCGGATTATGGCCTTTTTCTTTGAAGCTCCTCCGCTCTCAACTTAATTTGTCCACCAAGTGCGCATTGAGTCCTGATGCCCTCCTCCACCGCAACTTTAATGTTCCTTTTGAGGTCTTCCACCGTTTCCTTGAGATATAAATGTTGTTCTTCGGCCATCGTCTTCTGGACTTTCTGCAAGCGTTACTAGCTGAGTCTAACTGTATATGTAGCCATCCTATCACTTTCTGAAAGTCTTCAAGACTAACCACTGCTTCTAGTACTGAACATTGAACACTAGACTATCAATGGGACGACACGAAATAACCCAAGACTCTATCTGCATTGCTTACGGCCACGATCACACCACAGGGTACTTTCTCAGCGTGTACGATAAGCGTCTGGCTTGGTCTTCCAGCGCCAGTGCAGCAGTCAACAGCATAGTAGAGAAGGTTGGCGCTACTGGTGGAGGAGAATATTTTGACTTGCATACAGGTATGTTCGGGATGGGACATAAGGCAGATGTCCCCACCCTTGTGCATTTCTGGAAGTTGTATGGTGTCCCAGAGCAGCACATCCAAATGGCGAAACAAGGAACGCATTTTTAATCCAGGTAGGCACATTTCCTGCGATGCGTTGAAATTCCCCTGACTCATCGACTTTGCTAGATCAACATATTGCAGCCCTGGCCCCTCCCTCGTTTGTGATTGTTTGCCCAGAAGAGCTGAAATTGTCAGATTGCGCTCATATGAAAGCCCTGTTCAGATTTTACGTCCTTTACTATCCATTCCTTCTAGCATCCCTTCGACTGTCGATACGTAGAAAAAAATCTACATATTGGATGTTGCATAAATGATCTATTGACTTAAATAAACGCAGTCGCTATCTCATAAACCGTCATTAACAATTCTGATGCACCTGGGTCCAAAACAAAAACTAAGATCTGAGTCACATTCAACAGAGCGACAGAATCGTCACAACATGTGATTCTCCTCTCTCCCCGCGGCAGAGGGACCTTGAGCCAATGCGGCCACCACAGCTCTACCGCACTTTCGCCACTCTCGTCGATTCTATTCGTCCACCACCACAGACACTTGTAGAAAAGGTCGTACAGAGATATGCCGTCGGATTGCCTCCTTCTAAGATTGTCAAGGCAGGAGACTATGTCATGATCAGACCAGAACATGTAATGACCCATGATAACACAGGTCCTGTTATTTCAAAGTAAGAGCTCTTTTTTTTTCTGTGCATGGACAGAAACCAATATGGAATCTATTAGATTCAAATCTATAGGTGCTGCCAAGATAAACAATCCTCGGCAACCCGTGTTTACCATAGACCATGATGTTCAGAACCGTTCTGCAAAAAACCTGGCTAAATACGCTTCCATAGAAGCCTTTGCTCGTCAACACAATATTGATTTTTACCCTGCTGGTCGTGGAATCGGCCACCAGGTTCTAGTGGAAGAAGGTTACGCATTCCCTTATACCCTCACCGTGGCCAGCGACAGTCACAGCAACATGTACGGTGGTGTAGGGTGCGTGGGTACACCCATAGTTCGCACGGATGCTGCCGCGTTGTGGGCTACGGGCAAAACATGGTGGCAGGTCCCTCGCATGATCAACGTCGAGCTAAGAGGAAAATTGGCACCTGGGGTCACGGGCAAGGATGTTATTATCGCACTGTGCGGTTCGTTCAATAAGGATGAAGTCCTGAATGCTGCCATTGAGTTCACCGGAGAAGGGGTGTCTGCTCTCACAGTCGACGATAGGCTGACTATCTCGAACATGACCACCGAATGGGGTGCACTCGTAGGACTGTTCCCCGTCGACGGTACCCTTCTTGACTGGTACGAGGTAGTACTCAAGAAACTCGCGTTCCCCTCTTTCGCCTCTTCATCATTTAGTTCACTCCCACCACCGCCAGAACATTCAAGAATCAATCGTAGCCGTCTTGATGCCCTCCGATCGAATATCATTTCGTCCGATCCAGGGGCTCAGTACTCCTCGCACCTTGTCTTCGATCTTTCAACTCTCGTCCCACAGGTCTCGGGACCCAACAGCGTCAAAAAATCCACTCCTTTACCCATCCTCGAATCATCCAAGATTGCAATTCAAAAAGCTTACCTAGTGTCTTGTACAAATTCTCGCGTATCGGATATTGCCGCTGCTGCCTCCGTTCTCAAAGGGCGCAAAATTTCACCAGGCGTAGAATTTTATATAGCCGCAGCAAGCTCTGCCGTCCAACAGGAGTCTGAGAGACGGGGAGATTGGGATACCTTGGTCTCTGCGGGTGCGAAGACGTTGCCAGCTGGTTGTGGACCTTGTATTGGACTTGGCGTGGGTTTATTAGAAGAGGGGGAAACCGGCATCAGTGCAACGAACAGGAATTACAAAGGGAGGATGGGCCATCCAAATGCGCAGGCTTATCTGGCTAGTCCGGCTGTGGTTGCCGCAAGCGCTATCAAGGGATATATCTGTGGTCCGGATTCCTTTGACCCAAATACTCTATCCCCCGTGGGGGCACCCACATTCTCTGTCCAACAATCTATTGGCGCGGTCTCGGACACTTCCTATTCACCACCGCCTAGCGAAGAGCCTCTCCTACCTGGATTCCCGACCACATTCAAAGGTCCCCTTCTCTTCGCGCCCCAGGACAACCTCAATACAGACGGAATCTATCCTGGTAAATACACTTATCAAGATGACTTCACGCTCGATCGGCAAGCTCAAGTCGTCATGGAAAACTATGATCCTACATTTGCTGGCCTTGTCGCTTCCATCATCAACAAAGCACAGTCATCCTCTTCAAAGGAGACTAAGCAGGGCGTCGTCCTTGTCTCAGGGTACAACTTCGGAACTGGCTCATCTCGCGAGCAAGCAGCCACAGCACTTAAAGCATCTGGAATCCCACTCGTTATTGCTGGATCCTTCGGAGATATCTTCAAGCGTAATGCTATCAACAACGGTCTTGTGTGCATTGAATGCCCTGAGTTAGTTGCTGATCTTACGGAGAAATATGCTAAGAATGGGGAACGAGGAGCTGGTGGGAATAATGGTGAGTTGACGGTCCATAAGGGATTGGAGTTTGAAGTTGATATGAAGAGTGGTGAAGTGGTGGTGAAAGGGGGTGAGGGTGAAGGGTCTGAGGCTAGGTATATGGTAAGAACCGTGGGACCGAGTGTACAGGAACTGTGGTTGTGTGGGGGTTTGGAGGGATATATCCTGAAAGAGATCCAAGCCGAATCGAGTTCGCAGTAGATCAATCGTGGTTGAACGACGTTGAGGGCGATATAGCCTTGGTTACTTGATCTATCAAATTAAAAGTATTGTACTCCCTCGAAAACGTCGTGCATGCATTTCCGATAAGCCAGGAGAAACAAGATGCGGCAGAGCAAAGTGACATGAGTGCAGATCATACGTATGTAGCTTGAAGTACTTGTAGTTAGTCTGGGGTTAGTCCGTGATTATGCAATGTAGATACACTTAGAAACTAATCATGATGAACGAGATAAAGATATGCATATTTTTCAGGAACATAGAATACTTAGTTCAGAAAAGAGGGTGCCAAACATCCCGCTTCGTCTCTGTTGGGGTGGGTGATGTCGGGGGCGATGCAGCTGTGCCAAAAGAAAACCTTTCTTCTAGAACAGCAAGCTTAGAGTTGAAGTCGTCCATGCCGATATATGCACCACACATTCGACGTTTACCATCGAAGGCGGATCGGCCATGGAGAACACGGTGATTGTTGAACACTAAGAACGAATGCGAGTAGGTCAAGAGGGCTATTTTCTCAAAGTGTTAGCATACCAACTGCGGTGCCAGGTGTTAGTTGGAACCAATATTCAGAATCGGGGCTCTTGAGAAGTTTGTTCCACGTCCTGATGGCCTCGTACCTGTACGCGGTACACGATGAGATATAAGATCCAACTGGGAAAATAACTGAGGAGTCATACCAGTCCTCAACAACACTGGGTTCCAAATGGCTCATCACACTCCTATCATCATTGTTCCATCTCACCTGATTCAACCCCCCAGTAATCCTATCAAGGCCCAGCACAGGGTAACCCAACGGCGGACTGGGCCTGTACAATGATGTTCCTTCGCCCGCTGCATGGGCGGGGATAGGGATACGTGATAAAAGGTCGTAAGACTCCGGGTGAAGTTCTTGGAGGATGCTGGCAACGTAAAACCCATCAACAAGTAGAGAGGCTCCACCAGTTCCATCTGTGTGGGAGAGGAGGTGAAATAGCTGGAGCCCGCTGGGATCAGTCTTTGATTGGTAATTAGTTAAATAAAAGAGATTATACGAGGGAGGGGGACATTACAAAGTAAGTGTTGTCTGTATGGGCGCCCATCGCTAGCGTGGTGTATGCAGTGTCTGCTTTGGCGAGGTCAGAGGTGAAATCCCAGAATTTTCCGTCTATGGCAAGAGGTATAGCATAATTCAAGGCAGGAAAGAAAGCGGACGAACAATGTGTCTCACGTATGAATGAGATCCGAGTGGCTAATTGTTCGGTAGCTTCCGTTGTCGCCGGAACACCAGATACGAAAGAGAAACCAAAGCAGTCCTAAGGGAGCAATCAGACTAACCCTTAAGATAGGGAAATCATCGCCCACAATGTTCTTCAACCATTTGTAAAGACCTTGATCTCCTTCCATTACTTCTTCGTATGTCACGGTGGGAGGAGACTGCTCAATCTTTGAACCCCACATAATTTTTCTGCCAGTCAAATTATGAGTGCTAAAGAATGATGTGGTTATGGGAAAGATATCCACTCAGAGTCATGTCTGAATCCTGGAAGCGGAGGATCATAAGAGTGCGCCTGCAACCAAGACCACGGATAGACGGACAAATGAGGAATTTGTGACGGCCCTAATAATCAGTCAGAAACTCCTTTTGAAAAGCTTCTATGAGTTCCAGACTCACAAGTCACTTCAAGACCATCTGGGGTTGCCTTGACCTCCATGGGCCGAACATCTGGTGGGATCTAGAAAGGTACAAACACACTGAGTGAGTGTTGGAAGGGGTCTTGGGGTAGTGTAATTCATACCTCAAATGTATCAAATAACCGCTGTTTCGTCACTTGATGGAAGCATTTTGGGCATCGACAGTGGTCTCTAAGCCAGATGTTGTGACTGAGAGGTACAATGTGAGCTTAAGGTCAACAAATTACCTAGAGGATAGCGTACAATCGAGACCACATCTGGGTATTCCAGCCAACCGCAACTTTATGGTCGTCCATGCTCACGATAGGAAGATCATCTACTTGTACCATCTGAAGCGACAGAGACTTATTCTCTTGCCGCTCAGACCTATTTTTTTGTGCTGTAGCCTGAGCTAGCTGACTCGCGAGTCCTCTCTGCGAAAAAAAGATCTGATTGACGTACATAACTTGGATTGAATGCTGGCCTGTAGAATGACGAGTAGATAAAAGCATACAGGGGATATTTGGTGACACCTGGCAGATGCAATACCAGTTACTGGATGTCTTGAAACTAGAGACAAAGGCCGTAGTCTGCAAGCTATGCTCCTTATCGCGGAGAGCGATCCCATAGTAGTCAAGACCAAGTCGGGTTCCAGTCAAATGAGGTATTCGGCCGTGGAGCCGGGGCAAAACTGTAACGCGGTCACGGGCTCGAAGAGTGAGGGAAGGATCACGGACCGGTCTATTGCAAGTGATGCTGTCAAAGTCCTCTTCCTTGAAAGCTGCCTTCCTCGGCCCTCTTGGAACTTATTCTCACCAGGTACCTCTCAGCTTGCACCAGTGATTCACGCAATCTCTTGTTTCTAAAATATTTTTTATGTATCTCAGGCTGCTCATGGGGTCTTCGGTGACACTGTTGAATATGTTCCATGTTCAACTATACGCGGTACATCTCGTTTCTTATCAGAGGGCTTGCCTTTAAATTCGATCTCTGATTAATTTCAGGCGTATTTGATGCAATTTCGAGCTCTGCAGACACTGCTGTGGTACCACAGGAAAATTCCACTTTTGGCTCGGTTGCCGAAACTTATGACCAGCTTCGGAGAGTTGAACTCGGTACTGAGTGGAAGATTGTCGGGGAGACTGTTCTGAACATTCAGCACTGTCTCTTTATTAGAGAAGGGATGGAGTTACATCAGGTTAAGGAAGTTCTCAGTCATGAACAGGTAATGAAAATTTTTTTCCATTCAATCTTAACTAGATCTAACTCACGCTATGCTTTCTCGCTCAACAGGCTTTGGGTCAATGCAGTACATTCTTATCTGAGAATATGCCTACGGCAATAAGAGTCAAGACTACTTCGACGTCCGCTGCCGTGGAAGCAATCAGCAAAGATGAGAAGCTGCAATATTCTGCTGCAATCGGACCAAGAGTTTGCGCGTCGTTGTTTACAGGGATTACTTTAGTGCAGGCTGGAATTCAGGACGAAAACGGTGGGTGTGTCTCATTCAATGCATAAGGGATATTTTTCCAGCAGGAGACGCAGAGTTGTCAACTGATGCACATTTTTACCCAGAAAACTTCACCAAATTCTTCGTTATCGCCACGACCTCAAGCGAGAGAATATTGCCAACAATATTATCTCACCCGAGAGCCCCAGATCGTGCTTTAATCAGGTTATCTACGACTCTCCCTAGTTTCTGTTCGAGTGTGCCAATGGATACGATCACCAGGATCTCGACGCAATCGAGCTACACCTCCTTGTTACCGTATCTGAATGCACTAACCCCCTTGATCCTATGTAGACTGGATAGACGGGCTTCATTGATTGGATCTGCACCCTTCCACGATGTCTACTTCGCCTACGTGCAACGTTCCGACGCTACCCCCCGTCAAAACTGGGAAGAAGAATTAGAAGCTGCACAGAGTAGAATCAAAACGCTTGATGGAGATGCTGTGGTTATCGGATTTTGGTGATAACGCTTATATTTATCTACACTAATAGAATGCGAATCAATATATTGCTAGAGACATACAAGGACATAGATAGCTACAAAAATGGCCATTGCCTTCATGCGCGAAGAATTTTTCAGCATGTATTCTCAATGATAATATAAAGTCTCGGAGATTAGGCCTACTGCAGCTTGCGACCGTGGGCGGAACCTGCATTGAAAGGAATCCGGGCGACTAGGTAGGGATCATTAGTGAAAAAATTAGTTAAGTATTTAGACTAAAACAGTATACCTAAGCAAACCACTCATGAATGTGGCTTTTGGCAATGTTGGTTTGCCCTCCTTATCGAGCATTGGCATGATATCGTAAACAGCCAAGAGGGAAGCAGCAGTGATGAATATAGAGTTCCGGGCTAACCATCGTCCGGGACATATGCTACAATAATCCTTTCTGATTAGAAAACTCGCATACGCGAAAGGCTCGGGAACTGACCGCCTTCCGAAGCCAAATGACACCTCTGGGTCTGGATTTATACCCATGGCCTTGTTCTTTGCTTGGTCCATGAACCGTTCCGGTTTGAAGGCGCCAGGCTCGGGATAGACAGCAGGATCATGTAACATTTGCCTGAGAGAAGAGACCGAACTTAGAGGAGGGAATCAGAGCATCATATTGAGCAGTACCAAAGGTTGGTCATCACAGAAGTGCCCTGGGGTATATGGTAGCCTTGATATTCATCGTCTTTTGTTGCCGTATGAACGAGACCCAGCGGGCTTGGTGGATGCCATCTGAGGCACTCCATGACTAGACAACCGACTGGCAATCAAACTGATTAACACATCTAAGCTGCTATTCAACAGCGAATCATAGCCTACCATACGGCAAATCGTCCTCGTCATTGAAGGTAGGTAGGCGAGAGCAACCAATCACACGATCAATCTCTTCTTGGGCTTTCGCCTGTACAGCAGGATGGAGAACCATAGCAAGTATTAAAGTAAGGATGCCAATAGAGGTCTGCAAGCTAATAGATTATTCAGTGTGAAGATGGAAACACAGGAATGACAGACCGTGTCAGTGCCAGCTACAGATGATCAATACAGGAATCAACTCAATGGAATGGAAGCACAGGACATACCTGCATAGATAATAGCTGCAACATTCCTGATAACCTTCTCCTGATTATTGGGGTCGGTCTTGGACAGCACTTCGAGTTCTTTGGTGACGATGCAGGGTTTTGCGGATCCCGTAGCCTTAAAAATGCCTCAGCATCCTTCGACAGTAGTTCTGCATAGATATCTCATTACCATGTTCCTTTTGACCTGTTCAAAAGGCTTGTTGACCATAGCACTGCTTAATTTTCGCCATTCATCCGCCTGACGACGGAAGTGAGCGCCAGGGAACCAGAACGGTAAGTGCTTGAGAAAAGGGAGGTAGTCCACAATATATGTGCCAAATATTCCTGCTTTGGAGAGTGACAGGAGAGCGGAATCGACAAGGAAAACAAGGTCGTCCTTCTCCTTTACAGTGTGTCCATACGCAACGTAAAGGACCATAGCTGCTTGAGACCTGTGAGAAATATATCATGAGCATTTGTGTACGCATGTAGGTAATGACTGGAGATTCCATGCCTTCGTACATGATACTCAAATTGATCTGGTGAACTAAGCAGGTCCCGGAGTAGTCTATGGGTTTCAAGGGTCTGCAGCGGATGATAGTTTCCAACTTTATTGACGTTAAAATATCTGAAATGCCACCAGTCAAGATTGCAATATAAAGTTACGCTTTAAAGAGAAGCAAACTTACTCATGAAAAAGAGCGCGGTGTCTGCGCCACCAACTCGTATATGGCATCGAGGAAAACAGGAAGTCCCACCCCATTCTACACGGAACAATGGGATCAGAGTTGCCTTGACAGCTGGGGAGACCCGAATTTAATGACGAGTCTCAACATACAGATCGAATGTCATCGTCCGAACGGGACGTGAAGAGTACTGCTTTCCTCTCTTCTGTAGCAAATCAGCTGCTACCTTGGCGCTATTGATAACCAGGATAGGATTACCAAAGACCCGAACATAGAAAAAATCACCTGTAATGACCTATCAGCATATATCGTAACACAAAAGTAGCCTTAAATTAACTGACCGTATTTCTTGGTCCAATCTGCATAAACAAGCCACTGCCGAACTTTAGGTAAATTAATTGATCCAAACCAAGTCTGTGGTCCAGGAGGAAGAGGTAGATTGCGCCTTGATCTAACTTTCCCAATGTAAAGTAGGCCAACCAATAGAGAGCAATAAGCCAGGAAGCGAAGGAGGACAAGCGAGGACATGAGAGTAGAAAGTAAATGACTTGACAGATTAGATGCCCATTCGAAAGATAATATAAGACATGAGAAAATCTGAGAAGAGGTATCGGGATTGTATCTAAGATTACGCTGGTTGACGTACGGAACGTGTTCCCTGGTTAGCCGCAACTTCTGTGTATTCGCTGGGGTATTGAATGTTAAGTTAAGAAGAATTGAGCTAGAATTCGCAAGCAGAAGCCAAGTGTGAACTGTTGAGTTCCAGATGTGATGACTGATCAGACGACCCATCCTTGTTGACATCGTGGGTCGACTCCATATCATCACATGATCGCGCTTGTGCTTACTCGCTCACAATAATGGCGACCGCCAATCCTCTTGCCGGTCCGTCTGCTCTCAGGGACGTAATTAGTCCTCAATTCCACCAAAACAACTTTGCAATAGAAGATTATGTGAAGACGCAACTCAACGTCAAGCTCGACAAAGGTGAGCAATTCCCATTCGTGTCCTGCATTGCATTCTCACTTTAACTTAGATGACCAGATCTGTAGACTTTCCTTATCAGCAGCCGGTTGTCCCCTTGGACCTCTCCATTGCCCGCTACGACATACGACACCATCATCACAAAACTTTCAGCCATCGAAACCTCAGCCCTCTCATCCTCGAGAACGAGAACGACTTGCAACGGTGTGCAAACACTGGCTACGTGGCTTATGTAAAAAGAGTGATGCTTGCGAGTTTTTGCATGAATACAATCTACGGAGGATGCCTGAGTGTTGGTGGTTTGCGAAGTATGGTTATTGCACTGCTGGGGATGAATGTCTTTATGCCCATCCTAAGGAGAGGAAAGCGGAGTGTCCCGATTATAATCGAGGCTTCTGCAAACTCGGTTTGTCGCTTCGTTCACCTGTGGGTGTTTGACTGACGTAGATATCAGGTCCTTCGTGTCCACGAAAACACGTTCGCCGGGTAGCATGTCAGTTGTATTTGACTGGTTTCTGTCCCATGGGTTCGGAGTGCACTCGTGGGCAGTGAGTCTTGTTGATTTTTTCTCCAGGTCTAGAGTTTTTGACCGATCTATTACTAGCCCTAAGCCAGGAATCCCACCTCCTAGTGCTTATGAACCTCCAGCGCCACCAAATCTTCGAGAGCTTGGTCCACCTCCACCAGGCTATGGTCGTTATGCAGGTGCGCAGGAGTCGCCGACCTTTATGATATTCATGCTTATGAGCTTACTATATCCCATAGGTACAGAGTTTGACCGTTCCTTCACTGGAGGAGGTCAAGGCGGAAATATGTCTAGTGTCCCACGAAGGAATCTAGACGATGTAATGTGTTTCAAGGTAAATGGCTATTTCTCATGTTTAGCGTCACTAACTGGATTTGTTTCAGTGTGGTGAGAAGGGCCATTACGCGAACCATTGTCGCAATAAAAATGTTCCAGGAAACAGAGGAGGCGTCGAAAGGCGACTTCCTGCTGTGTAAATTTAATGTTGCTATCATCTTATAGAATTACAGCGTAATATCAATGTCCTTCTCAAGGGAACCCAGAGTGATTGGAGTTGGAAACGGCAGATGCAACACGGTCACAAGCGTCTTGTGGCACCCATGTCTCAAACTCACTCTGACAATGACAGTCACTGGCGCAACCATTTCCTTAACGTTTGCTCAATGGTGGAATGTTCCACTGATCACAGCCAGCATACAAATTGAACATAATCGCTGGGGATTTGACCTGACGCAAATAATTTGGGTGGCAGACGCAACACGGTCATGTGGTCCGAAGAATCATTGTCAACGCGTCACTGTAAATACTGACTGGATAATAATCAAAGTCCATCTTCATCGAGGGACACTATCTATTGCATACATATCATTAGATCAAATTAACTAACAAGTGGTATAAGTATCTGGAAGGCGCTACGCAAAGTTAGCTTTTAAGGTCAACACTGAACCAAATCTACTCTGGTTTGTAATCTGGGCGCAGTGAACGAACAGTTTTGCCTAAAAGTAACTGTCAGCACCCCTAGTGTCAATAAGGTCATTGAAAGAACACACCTGCTCTCCATATCTCCTGGTTGTCGATCTCTGCCAGTTCTTTGGCGAGGTCTTGACGGTAGGTCGACCGGCCGTTAAACTCCAGAGCCTTGCGAGTCTCAGTGCCATTCTTCACACTTTCGTAGAGCTTCTCAAAGACGGGAAGGTTGGCTTTCTCAAAGATTGGTGCCCAATCGAGCGCGCCACGACGAGCTGTAGTGGAGCAGGCATTGTACATGTAATCCATGCTAGAGCGAATAAATATGAGAAAAGATAAAGGGATGTGCGAAATGATGTCCGCACCCTTTCTGGCCAATCAAAGGGATGAGAGATTGCGTGGCTTCCTCAACAGTTTCATTGAAAGCTGATCAATAGAATTAGAGAGTTCTGAAAGTGAAAAGAGGAAGGGAATACCTTCAGACGGGCTGTGTCCATTCTTTCGGAGGACGGCATATTGAGCCAAGAACATTCCCTCTGAAAATGGGCAACAATCAACTTTGACGATCAAATCGTGTTAGATAAGTCTAACTTACGGATACCACCCATTAACTGTACACAAAGATCGTTCTTAGAACGCTGGGTAATCAGCAACGAGAACAAGAAAAACTTACAACACCACGCTCGCCGTACAAGTCAGAGTAGACTTCCTTCTCGAAAGTGGTCTCATACATGTATCCCGAACCAATGGCGACACCAAGGGCAATAGCCTTTTCCTTAGCTTTGCCAGTGACGTCTTGGAAAACAGCGATACTCGAGTTGATGCCTCGACCCTCCTTGAACAAAGTACGGACTGTACGACCCGAACCTTTAGGAGCCACCAGAATAACATCGACGTCAGATGGTGGAATAACTTTAGTGTCTTCCTTGTACACGACAGAGAATCCGTGGGAGAAATACAAAGTTTTTCCCTTGGTAATAAGAGGAGCAAGTTTGTGCCACGTTTGTGACTGAGCAGCGTCAGACAACAAGTTCATGATGATTGTACCTCGGTTGATAGCCTCTTCTATGGGGAAAAGAGTCTGTCCAGGCACCTTTGAGCAGGAGCGTAAGTTCTACATAAAAAATTAAATCAACAAGAAATTGTCGTACCCAACCATCTTCCATGGCTTGTTTCCAGCTCTCACCGTCCTTGCGAACACCAATGATAACATTGAGGCCATTGTCACGAGCATTCAAGCCTTGTCCATGACCTTGTGAACCATAACCAATCAAGGCAAGGGTGTCATTTTTGAAGTAGTCTTGGAGTTTGGCTAATGGCCAATCGCTCCTCTCATAAACGACCTCCTTCGTTCCAGCAAAGTCAAGAGTCTTAACACCACGAGTGGTCTGGAGCGGTCACGCCGAAGTCAGTGGATGGAATTATGGGTTATAATTGG
>CEMT01387393.1:4879-18919 GCA_900068985.1 Pterula multifida
TCTCATGTTGTTTAACATCACACTCAACAGGTGATTCTGGCAAGGACGCTATAACCATCGCCAACGGAAACGACATGATGTTCGACCATATAAGTGTATCCTGGGGCCGAGACGAAACATTTTCTATTAACGGAGATGTCACGAACGTTTCCATCCAGGATTCAATCATTGCTCAGGGTTTGGAAACACATTCTTGCGGCGGTCTCATACAAACGGACGGTGGTGTCAGTATCATCCGAACCCTTTACATCGACAACAATACTCGCAATCCAAAGGTTAAAGGAGTTAATGAGTTTGTTAACAACGTGTAAGTTTCTTCTTGAGGATTTGGTTTCCTACATCGATCTGATAACCCACCTTTTTGCAAGTGTTTATAACCCTGGTGGAGGAGGAACTTATATTGCTGGAGATTCTGCTGGTCAATCGTTTGCAAACATCATTAACAATGTCTTCATCAGGTATTCACATATATTTTGCCACCACCTTTAGGTAAGACTGACATACCGTTGCTAGTGGTCCTTCTACGACTAGCCACCCCTTCACCCGAGGAAATCTGAACTTCCACGCGTAAGAGGTTCCTCACAGCGCCCAGTCCACGGCTCAAGCCAGCATTTTTCATAGATTTGTCTCCAATAACTATTATGACCCGGATCAAGTGAGGGTGTAGGCACCTGCTCACCGCTCACTGAGGCTCATTTGTATCTCAATAGGATGGAACTCTCAACGGATTTATTCTGGCACAAAATACAGACAATTACTCGGATATCGACTTCCAAACCACGAGATATAACTACCCAACGGTCAAGACTCTTATGCAGCCGCTTGATGCTTTCAACTACGTTAAGGCTCATGCTGGTGCCAGCAAATCGAGAGATTCGGTTGATAACTTCCTCATCAACACTGAACTTGCTTCTCTGGGTAAGAAGGGTGCTCTGATTTCTGATGAAGCTTCCGTTGGTGGTGTTGGTACTATCACTGGTGGCACTGTAAGCTCCTGCTTTGAACTTCTACAAGCTGAGTCAGGGTTCTGAGTAGACCTGTGCTTCTTCCTGGGACAGGCTCCAACTGATACAGACAAGGATGGGATTCCAGATACATGGGAAAGAGCCAATGGCCTCAACCCCAATGACGCAAGTGACGCCATGAAGATCGCTTCGAATGGTTATGCCAGTGAGTCAACTAGTCACGTCTTACTTGCAACTTTTCGTTGTCTAACACTATTACTCAGACATCGAGAACTATGTCAACTCGCTTGTTTGAGTATCTTGTTTTCTAACCACATGTGCCATTTTCATGAGCAAAGGTGTAGTCTATACCTTCATTGTCTACCGTGACTTGATTTCCTGTGGGACTTCTGAGTGAGTCTGAGCAATACCTCTCTCTATCTCGTTACCCGTCCGTGTTTTATGAAACTCAGGTAATGTGTTCCTGTGAGTGCGATTTCGTCCAGCTGAGAATTGTGTGATGGGAGTGCTTGCGGATCATAGACGGCGGACTGTGTGTTGACCCGTCTGTCTACAGGATGACAGTATATGGTGGAGGGCAACTGCATGTTGCAAGAGTTTCTGATAAATTCCGACAGACGTTTAGGAGTGTCCGTGGAATTCGTAATGTAGAGATAATTATGAAAGTCATGAAATTTGGATTAGACGAAGTGCAGCATAGAAACATGGAGTAGCATGAGAGGGCAAGCTTCAAGAGTAGTAGAGTAAGATGGGGCGAACAATTTCTTGCCGAGGAGCCGGTTCATTTCGCAAGTTTTCTCACAAATTCGGTCAGTGGAATTCGAAGAGTCCTCGTGTGGAATTACCGTATGGCTATTAGCCAACGGGATTCTACGCATTGCTTGCATGTCCTCCACCAGCCAGACAACGATTACCCTATATACATTCCCAAAATCTCGTCTCTTTCCCCATGAATCTGGATACTGCCAAAAAATTGAAACCTATCTCCGAGCATGTCCATCACTCGCTAGCTCTTACAAGATGGTTGGAACCCAACAAAGGTCACCCAAGGGCAAACTGCCCTGGATAACCGTCATTGAAGACACCAATGAACCTCCTGTCATCGTCTCTGACTCTCATTTCATCATGAAATACCTTGTCGAGTACAAGCTCAGTAAGGATCTCGATGCTGCCCTGACCTCTGCACAACGCGCCGATTCACGAGCGTATCAAGCTTGGACAGAGTGTGTCATGTATCCCGCGTTGACCTCGACGCGATGGCTCCCTTCCTGGCCGCACAACTATCAGGCTAGATACGATATGCTGCCAATCCCGTGGTTCATCAAACCTCTTATTATGTGGTTTGTCCGGCGACGCATAATCCAGGACCATGTCAATATGGGCGTAGGAACACATACCAAAGAGGAAGTAGAGAGCCTCCTTCAGGAATGGATCGACGGTGTGAGTGTGAGGCTTGGAAATGGGGAAAATTGGTTCCATGGAGGAGATCAACCGACGAACATTGATGTGATTCTGAGTTCGTTCTTAATGCAAGTTGCTCACACAGACCATGCCGAATACGTGGAAATGGTACAGAGGCACGATAATCTGATCATGTATACCTTGAAAGCTGTGGAAATATGGTTCCCGGAGTATGATCAGCTTCGGAACAAACTGCAAAAGTGAGCAATCTTATGCAAGTTGCTTGGATTTAACTTACTGAGGACGGTTTCAAGGATGTTGATGAAGTCTTCTAATATACAACCTTAGGATCGTCGAACTCCTATGTTTACATTGACTCGAGTGAATTCGACCAATTATTAAAACACGACACGATCACGTGTCCAAATTTGGCGTACTTCTGCACTTGCATCTCGTCTATCGCTGGTCGGTATTCGCTCTCTATCATCCTTCACTCCTTAAATTATGTACACACTCCCTTTATTATGCATCCTGAAGAGCTTTGCTCTTTTCGTTCTCCCTTTCATTCATCCTACCAACGGTACCCCGATATCTCGTCGGGATGTCTACAGCCCCCACATCACCTCTCCCGGCGCGTCATCTGTGTGGATAGCCGGATCAAAGGCGACTGTAACATGGAATACAGCTGATGCTCCACCCTATGAGAAGATCACGAATCCAAGGGGCAGGATTTTGCTTGGATACAAGGAGGAAGATGGTATAACTCAACACCTTGACTTTGGTGGGTCTTTCTCTACTGTTTGCTGTAATACTTCCGTTAATTCCGCGAGATTGTAGCACATCCTATGGCGCAAGACTTCGACATTTGGGATGGTCAACGCACAGTGACCGTTCCAAATGTACCGAACCGTCCAGAGGGATATTTTGTCGTCTGTGAGTACTTGAGTTGACACTTGAACACCATCGTTTTGCGCATACAACCATATGATTGACGTTCTATGCTCTATGTAGTGATGGGTGATTCAGGGAACAAGAGCCCGTCGTTTCGTATCATCCAGGGAGGAGATGACGTTGGAGGGTTTGCTCAACCGGGTGGGCCTGAGCGGCAGGTAGCTCATGCACATGGTGCGGGCAGAGGGAGTTCCAGTGTCTTGCCAATTTTGTAGGCGCGTT
This sequence comes from Pterula multifida, assembly GCA_900068985.1. Classification (NCBI taxonomy): domain Eukaryota; kingdom Fungi; phylum Basidiomycota; class Agaricomycetes; order Agaricales; family Pterulaceae; genus Pterula; species Pterula multifida. The sequence goes on from CEMT01387393.1 coordinate 8,419, forward strand.
GGACATTCTATTGACATGAACAGTAGACAGAGGGTTACATGTCCTTGTATGCGCATAAATTTGTTTAACAAGACTACTTGGATGTATGCACTCGACACTGCGGTCCTCAGGTCGTCACGGGCACATGTATCCGAGGTCCTCAAGGTTTTCAGGCAAATCAAACTCGCAATTCTATTGTTGGATTCTACAGCTCTTTGATCTCCGGTTTCTCTTGTTCCATGATTATTTTCTTGGGGTGTACACCTGCAGGTAACGAAGGGAGAGTGTTAGAGGGCGATTGTAGAGAAAGTGTTAGTCTCACTCTTCCGCTTAACCATGGCCTCCACAGATATTCCCGCAAAAACAACAGCTGCGCCGACCCATTGACCAACTGTCAGTTTGTGACTGTACACTATGACAGAGAGAATCATGGTAAACATCTTGCGGGTGAGAGTTATCGTTCTACAAAATATGAGGATCAGCGATATTGATGTGATAGACGAAAAGACAAACACTAAGGTCAGGGATCCGAAATGTTGCAAGGTTTCAAATATAAATAATTGGCCTAAAGCACCAGTCAAAGCGAATTGGAGCAGAGGGGTTAAAACCCCCCTGTGTGTTTGCATAAACTCAAGTGTAGTGAAAAACTCTGGGGTCCAACTGTGGCTTGGGTGTATCGCTGGAATGTAGGGAAGGGGAAGAATGCAAAGAGTGGAAGTGATAAGTGTACAGAAAAGGTTAATCCAGAACATCATTTGTTGGCCTGTAATCCCGCGAAATTTGGAGAAAATCTCGTCCTGTGTTGAATTTGTTGCACCGTCAAGACCCAAATTGATGAGCAGGTAAGTGAGACCAATAAGACTCGCGTACGTTGTAGGATTCTGTGTGGTACTGGATGAAGAGGATGATGATTCGTGTGCACCGTGCTTCTTGGTACTGTTTCCGAAGAACATGAAGATGCTGATTCCCGTAGTAACCATCGCTACTACAAGATATTTATGTGGAGCGAATTTCCGGCGGTAAAGGAGGACATTCATAATCATGACGGGGACCAGCTTGCAGGATTTTCCAAGAACCATGGCAGGATAAGAGATGTATGATAGTGAAGCAAAGCCGAAGGGTGCGGCCATAGTAATAAATATCGAGCATTGCAGGTATAGTACGAGAAGGGTGTTTCGACTCTTGAAGGATAATGGGTATGAATTTGTGTGGGGTTTCCCGTTGGCGCTTCCATTGGAAGGGGTAGATATGATCTGAGGATGCAGCCCAAGAGACTGTGATAAGGCCTGTCCTGGTATTCTCCGCAATAAGATATAGAGGAAAGCAGATATACAGCTCAGGGCACTCTGAACTGTTCCTATGATCAGTGCAGACTTGAATTTATCGGTGGATGTACCGTCAAGGGTCTTGAATGGAACAGATACTAGACAGGCCTGTAAATCATATCCCTAATCATAGGTATAAATGGTTGCTTACGTCGCTCTTGGGCGATGGCCCATAACTAAGAAACAAGATGAGCCTTTCATGCACAACATGTCGGAAAGAGATTGGCGCACCAGAAACATAGCGTAGACACCCGTGACACATAGTCCAAGCCTAGAGAGTAGTTAGATCCTTGTTTCTCACATTTTAGAGAGACAGACCTCAAGAAGGACATAGCGGAATGAAGGAAGGAATACTTTGCATAAAGATGCAAGTAAAATTCTGAAAGCCACGTCAATATTGACGTGGCGGTTTTCCCGGCCCGATTACATGGATCAGCCTTCTGGGAACTGTCATTGTCAACATCTCAATGTTCAAGTTCGGTTTTGATATCAACGACGTTGACCATGATGACGAGCTCGCAGATTTATTGGATTTATCCAATAATCCTCAACAAAACTTACAAGTCGTAAGCGATGTACCTGATCAGAAACCTTGCGAGGAACTTTTACTGGAGAACATCGTGAGTTATCATGAGTTTGATCAGTCCTTGCCTTCCGTACCAACTCACTTCTAATGATTCTCAGCGCAGCTACGATCACTCCCTTCCGTGATATCTCATTCATCACTATCAATTCCTATCAGAGGTACACCGCAGAAGGTAGTTCTACCAAAAAGAGACCTTTTCGATGCTCGTTTTCAAGTCATATCGCAATCTGGTGGCGGGACGGATAACTCCTCCGATGCAGAGTTAACTGTCTTCGATGCACCATCTGATCTTGTTCCTAACGTCTACGAAGGAGGCTTCAAAACTTGGGAATGTAGTTTGGACTTGGTGGACTATCTCCAAACACAGTTACATGACGACTTGAGGGACATAGCAGGCAAAAGGATTCTAGAAGTTAGCTCTCTTCGTTCTTTAATCAGAAAGATCTTGCTCACGAAAATCCGCCCGAAATTTTATGAAGGTTGGTTGTGGCACGGCTATTCCCACTCTCTATCTTCTACAGCGGATATTCTCTGCGGAACCAACGAAATCTCCTACGTGCATCCACCTTCAAGATTACAATAGTTCCGTGATTGAACTAATTACTTTACCCAACATAATCCTCACATGGTGTATGCCCTTCGAGCCAATACACTTCAGGTCAATGGCTAACTAGCGATAGATTTTTCGCCAGCTTCTATGTCATATCGCAATTCTTTACCGCCAGAGAGTCCCCAGAACTCAGGATCGGAGGCACCATCGGAACTGGATATAACGGGTGAACTCAAAGAAAGATTCCTCGCTTCTCTATCTTTGTATGGCGTCTCCCTCAGATTCTTCGCCGGGTCCTGGGATACGTTCCCCGCCTCTCTAGGCGTTCCTTCCAAACACGACATCGTCCTCACATCGGAAACTATATATCGCACTGACAGCCTTGCATCGTTGGTCAATTTATTACGGCAGTGCTGTCAATCCCATGAGGTGGGAATGAGTTCTACTCTTTGCTTGGTCGCTGTAAAACTGGTCTACTTCGGTGTTGGTGGTGGTGTAGAGGATTTTTTTAAGGTTGTCAGGTCTCTAGATCATGGGGAGGTCGAGAAACTCTGGGAAAGTAACAAGGGGGTAGGGAGGTGTATAATGAAAATTTCTTGGCTGTAATACCTTTTACCAGTGGACCGCTCCAGCATGCAATGTTCATGAAGCCCATTCAAGAGTGTACAAAAGTATCTAGTGTATGTGTACATTGTTCTATGCGATACAGCATGCTTCTGGAAGGCCGTCTGTGCCCAGACCCAAGCCAGAAGGTAAAGGTCCCATAAGTTCTTCCGGCGGCGAGCCCAGTGTTTGGAGCTACCCAGAGTCGATAAATCTCAACACTCAAGAGAAAAATGAGATAGAAGCGTACCTCGCTCATGAGGTCGACGATCTCCTTTCGAAGGCGTTCAGCCACTGGACTTTTGGAGGTATCATCATATGCAGGATCGTCAAACTTGGAGATCACAGTGGAAATGAGTCGTTGTTGAGATAGATAACGGGTATGATCAGCGGGAGATATTGATGTTGATGAGGCAGAGGATGGGCCAGTAGAACCTGTTGGAGATTTTGAAGCTGTCGAAGATGACGCTGACGAGGGTGGATGAGACTTAAGGAAGTTCGGGAACTAGATAGTTGCGTCAGAATAAGGCGATGAAGTGTGTCGAGTAATGCTTACTTTATCGTGGAGCTCCTTCAGAGGTTCATAGAGGACCTCTTTCGACATCAGCTGGTCCATCATGGTTTCGAGGAAAGACGTGAGTTCAGCTTCATCTGTTTCTGAGTTACCTGGCGAGTTATATAAGTGAAAACAAAGAAAACGAGGATGTAGAAACTACATACCTCCGCCTTGCAATGCTGATAAAAGCTCAGCTATTTCATTGCTTCCAGGTGCATCCGATGGAGCAGAACCCATCATATTCTGCTCTGAGTTTCTCACCCTTTCCATGGTCTCTCGTATTGACTTCTTGAAGCTATCTTCTGCCCTATTGGTTGCCCCAACACCGGTGGCCGATGTAGTACCAGCGGATGAAGCAGGTGGTGTAGGCTTCTCATCGGCTGGGGGTTGTGGTCCGTTGGCGAACATAGCTTCCCAAGCCGCATTCATGGCCATATGGTCCACTTCCAACTCATCGTTTGCCCCAGGATTGCCAGAAGTGCCAGAGACAAGGTCCTTCATAAGGGCTTCCATCCCCTGTGCCAGTTCCTTGATGAATGCATCGTCTCCGAGATCTGGATTTGGTATTGGTGGTTGTTGCGTGGTCAATGGTTGTGTAGAAGAAGAGTCAGCGTTCTTAGGTGGAGCAGGGTTTGATGCGAATTTTGGCAGAAGATCGTCGAGATCGTCAACGTCGTCGTCCTCATCATGGGGAGTCATTCCAGGGGTAGATTAACCGGCCCGGATCAGCCGGGGAGCTTGATGTGTGATTTTGTGCGCAGACGTCATATGTAAGCTACCAATTACATATATATCATGAGCGTTAGATTGATTCTCGTCTCGACTCATGAACCTGTGAGGAATTCTCGACGTAGCGCCAACTCACTTCTTGCCTCTGACTTAGTCGACGGTCTCTCATTCAGCTCTCTCATTCCTATCAACTATCTCATTTTTCTCACCTCTACTCGGTCTGCATCGTCCTTCCCATATTAAAAAACTGGGATGTGTCGCAGCTCTTTTCGGTTCAGATCTTGGGACTGGGACTTTTCATTGCCATATGTGCGACTGATGTATGTATCGTACAATACGTCCAGCTGTACGCTTGGTTCCGCCACTGGAGGATGCAGGAGGTGTGTGTATCCATCGGGTAATGTCATAGAATTCAATGTCCTGCAAAATCAAGATTTATATATCCAATGTCTCTCCCGTTCGCTTGTACCTGTGGATTGGACTGAGTATGAACCAGAACAGATCCTGCTGCGAATTAGCTCACAGTTCATCAATATCCTTCTGGTATAATTTCAGTGCGACCTTTCGAGCCACGATAACCTTGACAGTCCGCGGAAGCGGGGTGTCCTTCCTTGTAAGAATTATCATATCTTTAGCAATCTGCCGAATTTTATTTACAGTTGAATTCATTTCCTGAATTGTTGGCCTGTAAATCGCCATCAGGTTTTAGGAGACGTTATACGGACGACCAGACAATCGATTAACCATATTTTTTCAATGAATTCAGCAGGATTCGCATCCGCGTCCAGTCCCGCTCGGGGCTCAATGAGTGCGCCAAGCCTGAGATGACCCATCCCAAAAAGCATCACCGCTTCGACAAGGGGATTAGTCAATATAATCTCCTCAAGTGGGAACGGTGAAGTTTTGGCGCCAATGCTATGGATTATAGCATCGTCGAGACGCCCAAGGCTAAGGGGTGTGAACCATATGCATGTGGTAGACAAGATGGAGGAAAAAAGTAGCACACAATTTCCAGAGCCCTTCCTTTGTAGGATGAGGCTGCCATAGATCTGCAGTGGTGTAACCCTCACGATTTGGAAGATTGAGGACCGTTGGTACATGAGTAGGGCAGGTCTAGGGAAGTCATCAAAGCTTTGAGGTGCTCGACGCAAATGTAACATACGAGGAGATGGAGTATATAGGTGCCGTCACCCTGATCTACCCATTTCGGACAAACGTGAGGGTCCATCCTCATATACATCCACTCCTTGTAATCACCCGAAGAATTAAAGAGAGTAGAAACGGCACCTGTTTCGGAAGTGCCAAATAATGAGTGAAGTGGAACGCCTCGAGAAACCAACAAATCTCCTATTTGTGTCTCCAGGGGAGACCCAGCGAAGGACTGCGTCAAAAAAGAACAGGGCGTAATCAAGCGGAGATCTTGTAAGGCAGATTTAGACATACGACACCCTTGATGGTCTTCAGGTATGCGATAGCCTCGTCAGATTGTGACCAGAGTCGAAGATAGGCAGGAGATGTGAAAACGAGATTACATCCGGCACGACGAGCGTAATTGATAAATAAGTCTGCATTCGAGATGGAGGGAAACCTCAAAGTTGGCGGTGCTCCGGGCGAATAAACGGTAGTGATTGTGCCTTGCATTATTGGTGATGCGACCAAGGCCCAAAATGCAGTCCCATAAGGTATTGGAATGGACATTGACGCCATGCGTATGAACGATGTGCCAAGTGACACTGAGCAAATAAGATGGATGAACATGCTTGTTCAACGTTCGTTTGTCACAGGGAGATGGAGTAAGCATACTTGGTCCTGCATAATAATTCTTCAAAAGGGCCCGATGAGTCTGTGGTATTGCCTTTGCTCGTCCAGTGGATCCAGAAGAACTCAAGTAAAGAGCAACATCATCTAGCTGTGGCTGTGGGTCCAGTGATGAAAATGGGCGGAATACTGAGTTATCTTTGGTCTCTTTCCCAAGACTCGGAAAAACGATTTCAAACTCTGGTAAGTCTATAATTTGCAGTCGATAAGTAGCATCATGTGCCCGAATGTGTGATTCTATTTCCGTTGCTGTCCCTCGCGAGCTGGCTGAAGTGAATATCCAGAGACAATTATAAGTATGAATCTGCTCAGCAAGGATTTCTGGAGTTTTGTTTTGGGCAGCAATGGCATGAACCTACGAGGAACTGTCATAGATATGATATGGAGAGATTTGCGATGTGCGTACAATGAATCCAGCTTTGAGCAACCCCAGAAGGACTGCATAGTAGTGAGGAGGATCTAGCACTGGAGCTACCAAAGCCGCAGTTTCCCTGTGATATATGGGGCCAACGGAAGACGACACAAAGTGAGCTACACGATGACAAGCAGCATTGAATTCAAAATGAGTAATCTCAACGAGTTCTTCGTCGCTCTCTTCCTTAGCAAGACTAGGCAAGAATGCATAGAATGGGCGATCTGGATAACGAGCAGCCTGATAATCGACTAGATCATGGAATAATATAGAATCATCCAGAGGTGGTGGTTGAAAGTCTGTCGTTGCCTTAGGTTGTTGAGGGGCTGCCATGAAGTTTATGGACAAGATGTGTGGGCCTGGGAACTACGACTTGGTTCCATGCTTATGTTTTATCGGCAATGAAAAGCCCGAGATTCTGAGAAGACAGTGACGGAGGGAGGGAGTAAACATCGAATATACTTAGAAACCTGGATCAAAGGAAGGGAATTCTTGTTTTAGCTCACTAGTCATCAAACACTGTTCCAATATTACTTTCGAAGCTTGAACGCAGCGTCCACCGTCGTCAAGACAAAGCCAGAACCGGGAAGTCTTGAGTCTTGACCCCCGCAAACAGACATTTGACTTGGCGAGAAAACATATATTTATTGAACTTATTCAGCATGGTTTAATGAGAGCTTTCCAATGGTGTCAGATTTACAGCGGTAGCTGTCGTTGTTCTTGAGATAATGAGCAAACAAAATTGGGCATGTTGGTGGCAGAAGAAGTGGTGAGTGACGGCACGATTTTGCTTGCATAACGTCTCAAACCCAGCAGCTGTACCCACATATGCTGATGACTCCCGTTGAAATATTCATATAAATCCAGTAGCTTGTTGTATCATATCTTCGGATTGAGTGGCTGACTGGCCGGTTTAAAACCTCAATATCTCAACTGCTGGGTTTCACACTGACTCTAGAACCCTTTAAATAATGCAAGTATTGAAAACTCGGTGTATGTATCAGTTGCCAGAGGATGGAGTGGTCATCGAGCTACAGGATTTGAAGAGCTCGAAAGCTGGTGCTGATATCGATAGACTGCAAGGGTATCCTTTACATACCACTTCTATTTACCCATGCTCTCAGAACCTTAGCCGTCCTTTCCGGGAACTTATACGATCTCCATAGGGTGTCGCCAAAAGTGCGAACAATGAGGGATATACCATCCTTGAGCTCTGTACAGAACAAATTTAGATGATGCTTGATAGCAGTAATAGAAGATCATCCAGAAGACTCACCATCCTCAATTGCATTCAACCCTCTCATACCCTCACCAAATTCCAGCAATGCCTGTTGAGATTCTATTCCGTCCTCTGAAGGAATTCCATACTCCGTCTTGATGTTCCTGACTTCTTGGAGCATAACACAAAAGGATTCAAGGATCTTGGGAATATCGCGTTGAACAACTCCATAGGGATCTTGTTTAAACGAATGGGACGTTAGAGCTGCTAGGACTGTGAACCCCCGAAGTACATCAACTCAATTCCCAAGAAAGATGAAGAAGGTATTTTGACTGACTTTGGATAATCCACACGTCTACTTCCCATCCACTCACCATCCGCTCAACCTTTTTACTCTTCCGCTCCTTATTCCACCATTCAAACACTATTCCACAATATATCCTTATAGAAGCTGGCACAATACTAGATACCGTTTTATTTATTCGAGCGGTTGGCAGAAGTCCAAACACAGAATTGGCGGATTTTGTTGGGGTTGGGGCGGTTGAGATAGATGACGTAGATTGTGGGCCAGAACGAGGGGGAATAGACGATTTGAATATATCTGGGACAGCCGTGTCACTCTCCTGCACTACAGCTCGTTGAGTGGAACTTGAGGAACCAAAATCAGAGGGGACAGTGCTGCCACCCCTAAATATGCTCGCGTCTCTTCTAAGTTTAAGTTCCGAGCCAATTCTCTGTTCCTGTCCAGTTGTTTTGCTTGGGGCAGGCAGTGTAGAAATGGGGGAAGGCAGAGGTACGATGCCTCGGCGCAGAAGAAGCTGGTAGTCCTTTCCAAGTTGAATGAGCAGTGCACGTAACAAGGGTGCCCAGTGTGTGCCTTGTTTAGCTGTGGAGACGCGTGAGGAAGAATAGTGTAAAGCCGAGCTGGAAAGTGAGGATCCCAGAGACGAGGGAGGGGGCCCAGGGATTGTGGAAGAAGAGAGGGCAGAGTATAGTTGGGTCCGTAATTGGAAGAAGTGTTTATCTTCTTTGGTAGAGAGGTCTACGAGTTCACGGAAAGCGAAATAGCGGAAGCTGGGCTCTGGGGAGGTCAGACCGGAGACTAAAGATGAAATGGTTTGGGAAGGCGGGAGGTGGTGAGTAATCGCAATGGGCTGCAAGAGAGAGTGAGATATAGCATTGATTTATCCTTGAACAGGTCTTGTACCTTGGCTATTACAACATCCATAATGGCATCGGTAGACTCCCATGTCCATACCGTGCCTAGAAGGACCCTGAAAACGGTACTCAGATGTCCATTTCGAAGGAATCTGAGGCTCCATCCTGCATGACCAATGAAATATTTAAGTAATGGGATAACCCTTGTACTTGCTGGTAAGACCAGGAGGGTCACAAGGATTGTAATGAGGAGAGTGAGTGTTGCGAGAACGACAGATGTGCACAAGTTGGTGAGGAGAGTGAGAAGAGACAATGGTGATGATGGAGATGGAGAGTGAGGGTAATGCAATGAGACTTTATCAAGAAGGATAATTCGAGAAAGATAAATGGCAGATAAAAGGACTTGGGCGATGGCAAGAACAATGAGATGAGGATTGAGGTAATAAGGGTGCTTTCTGATCGACATATTGCCTATCAGTCGAGGATGATAAACGATTATGAAAAGCACATACCTTGAAAGAACAAAGATGTTTATCCCGCCGAAAGTGAACGCAAGAATAGTGGCAGAAGCGAGATACACCGCGAACGCTATTGAGGGGCTCTTGAATAGTTTGAACGACTCTCTGGGGGATGTAGCCACTGTTCTCGTCGCTATATACACATACGATGATAAAAAACATGAGGGAAATAGAGTAAAGTTGATTGTGGAACTGACGCGTCAACCTAGACTTTCTGAGGACAATCACAGGGACGATACCAAGAAGAGTGGTGAGGATTGGTGCATAAGAGAAGGACCAAGTTGGAGAGACGATGAACCAGAAGAGTAAAGAAGAGGAAAAAGCAAGAGGGAATATTGTTCTGTTGAGTCTTTTAGTGAGCTCACCACGGACGACGACTTCAAACGACATAGACGTGAATATAGAACACGCTATAAGGTTGGGTGCCACTCAGTAGTATATCGTGTCACATGCCCGTGGGCTCGTTTTCTCAACTCAACAGACAGTGTGCACCGGCGTAACTTTACAATTGAACCATTCTCTCAATGCAGGCCAATAAAGTCACTTGGCTGAATACTCCCCTCTATTGGTCGTAAATTATTGGTTCATTTCATGGCTGGGGAATCCGAGGTCATTCAGCCCCAACGCAACAGCGTGAGGCCCAGGGGCACTAGCCTTCGCAGGACGTACTTACCACCAAATTCCTCTGTCGTCTTCATCCAGAATAACACTGTACTGGATGCTTTATGATTCTCACAACGTGCCTTCTCAYGCAACCTTYGTTATCTCATCAGATCTGGTCAACTTTTTTACGACGAGCCAGCCCTCTGGAGTCATAAGCAGCGGTTTCGTAACGTGCCTGTTTTCCAGAAAGACTATTAGAGATAACGTTTGCTTGCGCTCTCCTATTATCACCAGCACTTGAATCTGACATCTGTGCTTTCAATATTTCGAACCACTCATAGTCAGATGGTGCTTATCACACATCGAACTACGCTACAATTAGACCTCGTAGTTTCTATGCGTATGACAACGACCCCGACAGTCCCCTGTAGTCGGTTAGTATCAA
>CEMT01387395.1:0-10028 GCA_900068985.1 Pterula multifida
ACATTCACAGAGATACTCAGTGCCGAGGCAGTGAGACTGAGGATGCTCTTGACATCCGCATTAGAGTTAATGGCACTGTTGGTACCAGTGTATGTGTCAAGAAAGTTGAAGGGTATAACAGGGATAAAGACCGCTATGTAAGGTCTTAGTGACGGCATACTACTAGTCGCCGTAAGCTTCTCAATAATCGTGCTCACCAAAAGCGGAGAATATGAGAAAATATAGGATTAGAGCTGGAATCGATCCTCGGTGGACATTAGTCAAGACTATCGCCCTCCAGGCGGCAAGGGCGTCATTGATGATAAACTGTATGAATCGAGTAAATCGGGAATGTTACTTCTGTGACAAGGAAAACTTACGACAATGCCTGTATCGGCAGTAGCTACAATGACCTGACTAACCTCGTCGAGAACAAACAACGAATGTGAATCGCTCCAAGCACCCACTCGGTTCTTGAATGACATTCCGGGGTTGTCAATCAAGATTATCTGAATTTGTGCAACTAACTCGACGAGAGCTGAGGCACAATGATACGTGGTGATAAGAAAGGTGAGGACCAGTAGCCCGAAGAGGATCCATGTGCTGCGTGACTTTTGTGGGCGTTTACTGGCTCAATAAATCATCTCACCTATTAGCGGGCAAGTACTACATTTTACTCACATGATAGAATGCAGCGCTATTCCACAAAGCACAAAATAGGAACCTGCAAGTCGGTAAGACAACTTATTATCAGTAAAAATCTAACTAACTATCACCCTGGACGTACCGTACGTCGTCATCGAAGCAAAGAGACTGCCGAGATTGAAGAAGAGACTCTTACCAAGAGCTGCAAGGACTACGATATCATGGGCCGACATCCCTGGGGTGTTGATATCAGCGATAGCTGTAGTTGCATCCATTTTTCAAGGGCTGATGAGTCAAAAAGAGTACGAAAAAATGGGGAAGCTCTTGGGAAGCGAATCTGTTCAAAAATGAGGGGCTGGTTCAAATACATAAATATGTGATGCTGCTCATCAGCCCAGAGATAATTTTGTGCCTTGTGACGTCGGTGGTACCAGGATATCATGATCCTGAAGGTTATCTTGGGTGTCAATGTGTGAGTAATGTATATACAATGCATAGCCTTTCAATCTTGAATGGAGTGACTTCAGTACCGATTTGGGTAATGTCCCAACACAAGGCTCACAGCATCTCACCTTTCAAGTGATAGGAACACCCGGCCAACAGATGCAGCCAAACAACATGATGATGACGGTCAAGTGTGAACATGCCATTGCCGAGCCAATGAGGCATTTTGAGAACGCCGTTTACATGCAACGAAGTTGGTCCAGATCTCACACTTAGAAGTTAAGGCGCTGCTGAGAGATTTGAATCTTGTATCAGTAGCCTTCGCTCGTTCACCCATTCATAGCTGACTTTGTCCGGCCGATCAGATCCTGTCATACCGAGTGGGAACACTTAATTGTGGGAACAAGTTGTCCCCGAATATCAGGAAGTTCACTCAACTGCGTGGTGCCCAAAGTTAGAATTCAAAACAGCCTAGCACGATGGAACCACAATACATGGGTAAAACTACCCAACCACAACAAGGACAACAAGTTACACACTTCATCCCGAAATCACACCTAAACTAGAACACAGGCTCCTCAGCAACATACTCCTCTTGGACATAACCTCCACCCTCTCCTCCCAAGCCCTCGCCGCCACCACCTTGCACGTCACCACTCGGAGCACCGTACCCCTGATCAAGAGACGCAGGATCAGCAGGCGGAGGGATAAACGCTGTGTCCTTCGATTCGGAGGATATGCCGCTGAAGCCTTTATCGGCAGGCGGCTCGAAGATGTTTACGGAGTCTGGGAGCGGTTTGCGTGGGCCTAGTTGGCCTTCTGGGTCGTGTCCCTTCATACTATTCCCCCCCAGAAGAAAAAAAAACATCAATAAATTAATGAAGTAATAATAATAAGACGGAGAAGACGTACATCTTGACCTTGATTCCCAACACGCCCTGCTTAAGCAAGACATGTCGCACCGCGAAATCGACGAAATCGCGCGCAGGCTGGCCAGAGTGGATCATGAATCCGTCTGTGAACTTCATAGATTTGGCACGGGCCGCGCGGAGCTTGCCCGAGACGACGACTTCGCATCCTTTCGCGCCGGATTCCATCACGAAGCGCAGGACACCGTAACATGCCCTACATCATCGAGCAAACACAAATCACATGTGAGTGAGTGAAGTTGACATATATAAAGGGAGATATGGATGAGAGGTATGTAGAAAGAAAAAGGGCGTACCGACGGACCGCGAGGCCGTTGAGGAGTTTGAAGCGAAGTGACTCTGCCTGTGCGACGGCGGATAAGCCACGATAGGCGACCTTTTCGGCATAGATTTCAAGTGAGTTTTCAGGATATTTGAACCTCTTCTGAACCAGCGCAGTCAGTTCACGGATTCGTCGACCTTTTTCGCCCAAGACGTCTTGAGTGTGTGTAGCACGGATGATAATCTATACCATTCGTTCTGTTAGCTTATCATGGAGATAATAATGATAACTAATAAAAAAACGGACTTCAGTACGAGCATGAGTCTGACGGACGTCGCAGCCAGAGTATCCTTCCTCTGATAACTCCCGAGTGAAGAAATCGTTCAACTCTGCTCGGAATACACCGTCTGCGACGAATTTACGTTTCTTGGAGATTTGACCAGACATTTTTCCTTCGTTTTCGTTTTGGTGTTATGCTCTGTGTAAAAACAAAGAAGGAGGATCAGTAAAATGGGGAGAGGAGGAAATCAGCAAGATGGTCATCCAAATGTCATCCCGCTCAATCCATCCGAGTCATCCATCTATTCCAGTCCAGCCCATTCGGGTCAAAACCCAACATGAAATCTACACCTTTAAACATCAGAAACAAAATCGATTCACCTCTTCTAAGCGTTGGATTCTTGTGTTGACGGAACGACGAGGACGACCAAGCCAGCCTCGCCCTCATCCCTAAACACGTGACTCATTCCAACTCCGACCGAGCACAGTGGCGAACCAAAACTTTTGTCACGCTCCTTCTTCCTTCCTTCCATCATCATCACTCTCTCCGTCCTTTCTGGTGAGCCTTTTTCTTATTGTTCTCCTTTCTCATGACGAGTGTTGTATATCTTCAACCAATTGGCACCTCTTAGTCGAACTGTGCCACGATTATCTTCGTGGTTCATTGACATGAATGACGTTCTGATTTTTTCTTTCTTCCGTTGTTTGTGCTTTCATTTGCGGTTCACTGACTTTTTCTCTTTCTTTTCTGAAGGGTTCAACTGGGATGGATTGGAGCGGTGATTGGGCTCAGGTGGTACAAGGCGTTCGCTACGTCGTTGCTGCCCCCTGCGTCTGCCCCTGTACATGTATGTTCTGTACATGTATGTTTGCTACATCGTTCATTGTTTGTTGGTGGTTAGAATCGGGTTTGCAATATGTATCTATGTTCACTTTCTCTTGATAATAATATAGCCCTCGTTCGGTCGTAACATGTTTCATTGTACGTCGTTTGTGGGTCACTTTTTTTCTCGAGCTATTCTGTATACTCGCTGTTAATTGTTCACTTGCATTGGGAGGTGTTCGTCTGCTTTCAGATCAGTGTATTATGTTGTTCATGGGGCTATGAGAGCTGTATCTATTGTGTAGAACCAGAACAGTTGCATATTATGCTCTTTTGCAATTTCCTTTAGGATGTCAAAGAGGCTTTTGCTGTGGAAATATTTGTGCCTGCTGCTGACAATACTGACATCAACAGCCTGGGTTGAAACTGGTCCTTTGTCTTATCTGCTTGCTTTGGGTCCTTTTGTGCCTGTGTTACTTGTGCCTTTGTTTCTCTGTTCCTATATTCCTCATTGCTGTTCCAATACAAAGAGCATATTCTATGTGGCACAAAAGATAGGAGTCAAAGGACTGGAAAGCATTACTATTATTGCAATATAGAAGTGTGGACAAAACATTGTATATGTATGATATAAAAGACACCAGTAGAAAGCCTAGCATCCTATACTCTATCTTTTTTTTTTCAAACCTCTGCAGCTTTATGTCCTACAATTATCCAGGAATTGGAAATCTTTCTAGAGTGGATTTTCGCCCATTTCAACTTGCAATGACAATGGTGGGCCAAGGTCTGCAAAAGCAAGTACTCTACTAAATTTACATCAACTATTATATAATTTATGGTTGACAGATACCAATGTCCAAACTGCATGGTGCTTGTGGCTAGTGTTGGTTGGTAGCTTATACTTTGTGATACTGAATAACCTTCTCTGCATTCATGCAGACATACCATGTAAGTTGTTTAGTTTGTGGCACTCTTTATAATGCTAACATTCTTCTTGGATATATAGAAAAGCACATGTACCTGTACAGGCATCTATAAACATCAACCAGGGTATGTATTCCTAGCAATGGAGCCTTTAATAATATCAGAACTAAAGAGATTTGTTTTTTATTGTACAATCTATTTCTCTGTTTGGATCAATAACACATGTTCATTCATTGCAGTGACTGGTGTGCTACAGGGGGTATGTAGAATACAGTACATTTGGAGGTCTTAATCAACTAATATTTTATGTGCCTATCTTATATATTCTAGAAACACATGCTTGTCATTCTGATTGGAAAAAGAAACAATTTTCTGGATCACAGTCTTCTGGATCACAACAACAATCTTCTGGATCACAACAACAGTCCTCAGGATCACAGTAACCATCTGCTCTATCTCAGCCACAATCTTCTGGATGACAAGCAGAAATTGAACATGCTCAGTATAATGGCAAACTTGGAACTTTAACCAAGAATACCTGGACACCATTAGATAATACATAGGACAATAAAATACCTACTTTATACAGTCAAGTACAAGTTTATTACTTTTACCTTTATTTTCTATTTTTTGTAGGCATTTTTGAGCATTGGGCTAGACAATTATAAAGGAGTATGCTGATTTTATTTTGCCCATCTTATCTAAGTTCTCATGTTTCTTCCATTATGCTTGCTTACATTCTTTGTATACTTTTCCTATTAACCTCCTTATTCTTTTGAATTTACCTTACTTTTTTGTTGCCACAATGCTAACTAAGCCGACTTTACAGCTTAAAGGAGCAACTCAATGTACATAATTCCAAGTTCCAAGTTCATGTAGGAGCTCAGTTTTCACTGACATTTTAAAGGGCAGCCCCAATGATTTCTTGTTCTCTGATTGGCTACTTTCTCATATTCCAATTGGTTCTTTGTGATTATGCATTTATGTACTTTTATATTCTCTCATTGGTTACTATTCTCCTGTTGTTGATAAAGTGTGTACTAGGAGGTAGTTATAGTTATAATGACAATACCACAACTCCTACACTCTCCCTCTTGTCGGACTCAAGAGGATCTCAGGATCTGGTTGATGCCATAATCTTTTTCCCCACTAACTCTCAATACAATCCTCATGGTTTGACAATTAACCTGAGGTCCTAAACATGTTATGTATGTTAGTAACATGTCTGACTATGTTTTCTATATTCTTTAAACCGTGATATTTCCCATGCAAGCAGAGATTGCGACAGATGGCAGACTGTGGTAATGGATACGACTTGTGCATTGATAACCAAATATCACAAACATACAAACAAAAATTACTTCTGCCACAATTGGAAGTGTCATGAATAAAACTAGGAAAAGCGATCTCATCAAGTCCTCATAACAGGGAACTCTCCAATCCTCAATTTCGTTGCCTACGATAATATCCATCAGCCAATAAAAACAAAAACAAATCAAGCCAAAAACAATATCACGTACCCCATATGGCGTCAACGTAATCGTCGTCTTCGCGCCCGTACAAGTAACAGGACTATTAGGTGGAGCAGCCGCAAACGTATCCCCCGCCGTACTCCAGCTAATCAAACATGCCGTCGCAGTAATCGACAGTGGTGGAAGCCCGGAATCATACACAGGACTGGGCAGGGACGTCACACTCCTTGACACGAACTTCAACGAATTCGGGTCAATTGCGTATTGCCAGGGCACCGTCGCGTCAAATTGGAGATCTTTAGCGAGCGGCTGTTGGGCGTTCGTCTTCAGGACCGTGGTGCGCCTCGCGATGTCGAATGCGTAGTGCAGTGGGCCGCGCTGGACTGCGACGGATCCGTGGGGACGGCTCTCTAATTAAAAATTTGACTTGTGAGTGAGTGCCAGTGTGGGAAGGAGAGGTAGAGATAGAGCCCACCGACGGTGATAGCAGCAGGAAGGTTCAGAACAAACTTGGTCGTCCCTGCTGGCACAGCAACGGATTGCAAACCGTTGCTTGGAGATACCGCCTTCGCAGCAGCACCGTTAATGGCAATCGTTCCTCCCACGACCCAGCTATGTACCAGCATTTTATTTCGAGTTCACCAACGGTCCAAGTAGTCTCTCACCTTGGAATTCGGACCATATAAGTAAATGCCTTGGTAGCCGTGATAGTCGTCGTTAATGTATCGCTGAATGGGTACACAGTGTCCACATTAACAGTCACAGCGTTTCCTACAAGAACGTAACGTCATTCCTAAAGCTCGGACTCAGAAATATGCATGTCCTCACCGCCTGCCAAAGTCGCCTTCGTGCTGAAGGGGCCGAGGTACAAATGCACCAAAGAAGCCGAGTCTGGTGTCATCACGAATGAGTTCGAAATGAACTTGGGGTATCCCTGTGGGAAGTTCACAGTGCAGCATCTGAAAAACGGGCATTTAGTTTAGAATAATCAGTTCAGTAAATGGGATGATGTATCCTTTACGTACGGGTAGTTAGGCTCAAGACCGAAGACGTTCGAATATGCCCTTTGCATGTATTAATAATGATTGAGGTCGAAGAAAAGACCAACGATGCCTACCCATCATTAGGGAATGGGTTCCTGCGCAACCGAGTTAGTTCGAAGAAGTGACAATAGAATAAAAAGGCTGGTACTAACGGTGCCATGTTCTTAGATGCGATCTGATTTTGCTGTTGGAGATATTGCCTCGACCACATATCTACAAACAAACAAGTCAGACTCAACAACACACCGCTTCGCAAGAAAAAGCAGGAAGCTCTTGCCTGCCGTCAGTGTAGCAGGTAAAGCGTTGTACGTGATTCGCTCAACCTAAAAGGTGGGGTCAGGTAAAGTGGAGAAATCGCGTATCGAGTACTTGCTCTGTCTGCGAATTTCGGGTCGCCAGTAACTTGGTACAAGTATGATCCACTACAAGAATCGACTCAGCGCTAATCAAGAAAAGCATCAGGAAGCGCAACATACGAGAACATAGTTTCCTATTGTCATGGGGTGAGCACAAGTCCAACACCATAGGATACAGACGACGTACCACAACAAGACAAAGTTCAGTTCTACGACACGGATATGAGATAATATATGTCGACGATGGATCACACTCACCCTCTGACGGCTTCCAAGCCGGCTAGATATTCGTCCGCAGCGTAGATCCCAGAAGGACGACCGTGATATCTGAACAAAAGATCCCATCCCAAGCTTGCGGCCGTGAGATCTGAAGACGAGATGAGTTTTTACAGCGGTAATGGGTTGTTCTGTAACTGACCGCTTTGATTCTTCGTGAATCGGTAAGTGGAGGGTAACGCCTTGAGACCTTCAGCCATCTACATGTGCTGGATGAGCCAGATGTGATAGTTCAATGACAGCAGCGCTCACGTTGACACCGTGCCACTAGGTAGGAGCGAGGATAAGTACATTGAGAGGAGTGCGTCGATTTTGGAGACTCACAGTGAGAACTGGGAAAGGGTTCGGAGTATGATCAACAGCTGCAGTGGGGAAGTGATCCTGCGCGAACACCTTTTCCCAACTGACGTTTGGTGTCAACCACCGGAATAAATCAAAATCAAATCAACGTCACGTACGGCACGCCGGTGAATTTGAGTTGTTGCATAGTATCTATCAAGAGACTTTGATTTCCATTCGGGTGGTTATCGAACAACCTAGAAGCGTGTGTTACATCAGGTGTTTTTGTCCGACAACGATCGTGTTCAATTAATGTACCATTGGAGGGAGATAACATAGTCCTCCCAACGCGTTGCAGCCCACGGTTCAATACCCTGAGCACCGTTGTGCAGCATAGTATTAGCCAATTTAGTAAACCTATACATGGCTTCCACGACTCTGTTAGTATACTCTGGGAATGCCTCCGTCATCTGGATCGCTCCAAAGAAAAATGGATATCTAAATATATCGAAACCAAGGTTTGAGAGACCTTTATTGACAGAGGTGTCGAGACCGTGGCACATACCTGCCCCAGAGATAACGTGGTTTGGTAGTTCCGACCTCGGGCCCAAGCCAACCAGTCGAGTCTTGGTGGCTGAGAACGTATTCAAGGAAGTTGCGAGTTTTGTTGATTAAGAAGGCATCGTTCATCAACACTCCGTTGGGGACCATGGCATTCTAATATTGCGGGTGAGTTTACAGTTATGAACTAGGTTGATAATGTACTGACAAACCAGTAACTTCCAGCTGTCACGTACGGAACTCGTGAGCATACGTAGGGCAAGACAAAAAATATCTAACCTTCCTCAAGACTAGAGTACGCTGATCTGCCTCCCGTCCAGTCCGTCTGAGATGAATAAGGGTAAAAGTTGATCTGTTGACCGGCTAATCCCTTCGTCTGCACGTTGAGCTGGGAGCAGGGTTCTATTCAGCTGAGGTGGACACCATCCTACAAGCAGAAAATTTTACCTGATCGCTGAGCCATCCTGCGGGACGTACAGTCCCTAGAGGAAGCGTAATAAACTTCTTTGGTGCCACTTTTTTGGCGAAAGTAAGTAACAAAACCAATGATAAATCATCACACTCACAAGTTTGAGCGCTTGTGAAACTACTCAACAATAGAGACGCAGAGGCTAATAGCTTCAAAACTGCCATGTTCGACGAAAATCAAGGGGAAGATCGACCTCAAGTATGTGCTGGGAGATACAATCCTTTTATGAGCCTGTAGCAGGTACATCTAAGTGGATCTTGAGAACCGGGAAGCGGTATCGGGGCCTCAAAACACAGCAGGTGATGCAAGCGGAGAAACGGAATCAGTCAAGAGACCACCAGTAATCAGCGTGCGTGGGACATAATTCTCTTGTCTCGTTGCTAAACTCCTGTGTACGAATCGTATCACAGGATGCTCCACGGTATGGACCACATGTGCATACGACCTAGAGCTCCGAGAAATACTGCATGAAATCATCAACTGTCTATGCTTCTTGAACTTCGTCCGAGAATGAGTCTCTCGACGGCCCGTGCATGTGCTCATCTAATCCTGTCTAATGATATATTTGAAATCGATGGAGGGTGGATAGTAGAACTTCTGAAGAAGGCTAAGGACGAGGGAACGTCGGTTGCTTAGGATAACACGCATTGGATTTACATCAGTAGTTCGAAGTCGTTGCTGCACCGGGCCGCTACCAGTTTCCTGCACTGACCACCGAACCAAGACGGCAAACACGGTTTTCACCACACAGTCACAATACTTAACCCCGTGCAGTTTCTGCGTATAGGGTGGGATATGATGCTTTCGAAGATGCTATTTGTCGGTAGTTAAACGCAATGCTTAAAACGATCATGAGAGGTTCCATCGGTGTGAGTCGGTGCGCCAGCATCATAGTAAAGAGGGGACTCGATTGCTGGTTAGATGGGTCTCAATCTAGTTGCAGCGAATGGTGGAAGTAGACGGACTTGCACAGATGTAATTATGGATTGATGGCTGCAACTAGGCAAGGAAACAAGGCCCGGAGAACTGTGGATCGATCTTGCGGCATTAGCCCTTTGTACTTCAGGTACAACTTCCATAATCGTAACTACTAGTAAAAGCAATATCTTTATGCGATTGAGTTCAATCGCGCGTTAATAGTAGTGCTACGCTAACATTCCGTTGCGCCTCTGAGCTTTATTGAGATTGAGAGTGGGGGTTCAAATTTTCACTACTTTCAAAGAATAAACAAAACGTAAGACTAAACTGACATGGACACATTGGGAATTGAACCCAACACCTCTCGCA
>CEMT01387397.1:0-13375 GCA_900068985.1 Pterula multifida
ATATACAATAATGCTGGTCTTCCAGGGAATCCGTTAAATCACTGCATACGAGTTTACATAAGAATGGTAGCGATTACTCGAGCTCAGGCTCAAGCCTTAGCCCAACAAGATAAGCACTCGAATATCCGTTTCTAGCCATTCTAAATTTTGTTCGTCGAAATGCTAGGTATACAATGATAAGTTATTATGCATTATGTTACATTTATCACTAATGTATTAAGAACCAGCACTCTGTATGAGTAGTAAGGAGAGGAAGAGAAATCTAAGTTCCACAGTGACTGATTATGTCTCCATGGCAAAGTCTTCATCCTCAATGTGATTACGGCGCTTCCTCTCCTCCATGCTACAGAAAGGTGTGTAAAGACCTAAGTAGGAGAGTAGAATGTCAAGGTATACACTTACTGTGTCTCGTCATCGTCATTATCATCTCTCTTCCTCCTTGTAACGGCGCGGACGACAGGCGGGTGTGTAGCAACTGCGTTATTTGCACGGTAAATGGCTTCATATTCCTTAGCGGTAAATCATCAATGAGAGTGGCGCCAGTTTGCCATAGGCGTTAGACACACTTTGATCTGGGTCAAAAAACCCCCATTGGGAGATATGCAGTATCTCCTGTTCTGAACCAAGTGGAGGGCATCTTCCCATGAGATTCGATAATGCTGCATAACGAACATAATAACAAATGCCGGCGACAATGATATTCCGCCTGATGCCACACAGCAAAATGAGCCCAAAGTCCTAAAACAACTATCAATGGTTGCTGCTCACCATTACAATGAACAAGAACCCTTCCACCATTAGCAATAGCATTGTCTATGAATTTTTTGACACTGTGAATGATCATAGAGTAATTCCCTTGCAATGTTAGAGAACAGTGCTTACACTGGAAATAGTCGGATCAAGTTCTGTTCTTCGTTATCCTGCACATCAAAGGTGAGGTATTCGAATCGATCTGGAAACCTAGGTTTCACAGAGAACGCCTCCTTCGCATCTCGTATGCAGACTCTAAATAGCTTGATTGTTAACTGAACGCAGAATAAGTGAATAACTCAGCAAATTTACATGTGCGTAACCCCCAGAGTATGCATGGTTTCCGCAGATTTAGAGACAGTGAGCGGTCCAAGGAGAAGACCTGGAAGAATCTCTTGACATTCCCGCCGCATTTCGTACCTATTATATTCAAGTAAACGCAGAGTGACCAGTGAGTTAGCCAGTGATGGCACAGCAATCAAATTTCAGGAATCCATCGAACCTCCATTCCACATCTCCTGGACCCTGTATCATGTTCTTAATATCTTCTTCTGACAGAGATTGCGTGACCATAGCCAAGTTTTATATTGGACTTAGAGAGAGGTGTAGTCTGTACGTGAGAGATGTAGGGAGTGGCTGTAGAGTATAGCAAACTTCAAAGCGATGAAGTCACATGATGCTTGAATCGAAGCTGAAAAGAAACATTCGTCGTCGAACTTGAAGCTTTGAAGCTTGAAAGTCTGGAGGATAAAATACTTACTCTACAATATATGCATACGCATCCCGCCAACCTTAGGAACATCGCTGACAAAATGTTCATCTATCGCAGATATCCAATGAAAACACAGAGGTTAAGTAAAAGAAAGTACTGTATGTGACACAAGGTCGGCTACTACTAAAACGGCGGGGAAGGATTCACGAAAACCCTTTCTCTCTACACACAAATCGAAACTAGCCCTAGGACTCTTTCTCAAGCCGATGTTTCATTTTGAGGCTTCTTGCCTCTGCCACCGCGATTCCCAGGCTTTCCACGGTGTCCACTTGTTGTAAAAGTGTCATCTGTTCCAGACTCAGCGCCTTCTGCATGCGAAGCATTCGTGCTGGCAACATCGGTTACGGCAGAATGGACTGCTGAGGTGGGGGTTGAAGTGTTCCCAACCTCAGCAGTACCGTTGGTGGTGGAAGGAGTAGGCTTAGTTGTCTTGTTATCCTTGTCCTCCGGCTTTGGCGGCGACGCAGGCACTTTGTTCAAAGATGAGAATTATTATGGGCAAAATAAGCTGAGAATAAAGCTACATACTTGAAGTACTGGAATTGGTAGCCCAGATCGAGGATAAAAGGGAGGGCTGGGATGAAATAGGTGTAGGAGCATTCAAGACAACACCTCCACCGTTCGCCTTTGCCCCTGCAGCACTGGTCGACTTATTCTTAGAGTGCGACCTGAGTAGTCCATTGGCAGTTCCATTGATGGGACTATTGATAGTCCCATTTGAGTTCCCACTAGGGGCCGGTGGAGTAGATGGCTCGCTGCTGGAAGAATTAATCCCGAATAAATCTTCCACGAGGGCTACGATCTCCTGAGACCTGACATCGGCAGGGAGGGGACTCCTGGTCCCGTCTCTAGCTCTCGCCCTCTCCCTTGCCTGCATCAGCATCATCGCTGTTTTCATGCCCAACTTTTCCCCATCCTCGATAGTGAGTGGAGTTTCTCTCGCGCACAGCTCGGAATAGCAGGGGACAAGTAGAGTTTGGTCGACATCAAAACTTTGATACAGCTGGATACGATCGACTGGAAGCATCTCGAGTTTTTGAAGTTCGCGCACGCAAAGATTTTTGACTTCATAAAAACGCCATGTGTTCGCGAGGTGTAAGATTCGTGACCAATCGTCGACTGAGGCATCGTATAGTGAATACAGTCTGAAGGAAGGAGATGATGAAAATGTGGAGTGTGGAACAAGGCATGATGACGTACGGGTTGTAGAAGACCCATAAGAATTTTTCAAAGTCAACAGAATGGATGCCACGACCTTCGCGATCCTCAGCCAGGATGATTGCGTTAGAATCCTCTGTGCCTCTCGCTGCCTGTCCAGGTGAAGCAGGACATTCTAGCTCTTCGCGAAAGTAAGACGACTCTCGAACGAAAAAGTATCGATGTACTCTGAAGAGGATATCATCGACCTATTACAACGATGATCAGTATTTTTATATCTTGGGATCACAGTTCTGGACGAAGCAACTCACTAAAATGTGAAGGTCTCCGCCCTTCAAATAGTAAGTCTCATGCCTACGAACTTGACTGAGGTTTTTCCTGGGGGAACTAGCAAAACTGTCTTGGTTTAGACCATGCATTATTCAAAGGCGTCGGGAGTGAGTGAAGATGAAAAATGAATAATATGTATAGGGTGGGGGAGCGCAGCCGCAGATGGGAAAGGAATGAAAAATGGACCAATTCATCTTGAAGTCGGGGCTTCTTGTATTCGCTGCGTGTAGGCTGCGTGGCTTGCGTTGGTAATTTATTTCTGATGTGTTAATTCCTGCCTTGAGGCAGGCGAGTGGTCATGGACGTAAATATGAACTCGAATTATCCATCCAAGCACGTTCTCACCGGGCTGTAAAAAGTTATGATCACACGCTGTATGTTATAATTAGGTAAATCTTGGTGCCTAAGTTCGGGTCTTTGGTGGATAAAATGGACGAATTGACTGTGTACAATGAATTTTGAAGCCATCTTCAATGGGTATTGGGACAATAGCAGGCAACAGTAGCCTGAATGTATTACTATAATCTCATGAGCTGTAACGTACAGAACACAAACATCCCATAACCACGGGAGATATATAGCTCAACGGGATGGTGAGCCACACAACCAACAAAGGAAATCACAGTGGCAAGCCAGGAACAGTAATCCATCGCACCTATAAGGAAGAGTTGCATGTGAGAACGAAAAAGCTGATCGATCAGAAAACGTACTCCTGCATGCTTTTTCCAGCCCTGGCAAATAAGATATCCTTCGCTTGATTCAGAGCGACTGGCGTTAGGCTTCGCATAATGTACCAAATTAAAATGCTCGTCGAGGACGGACTTGCGGAACTTCGTCATAAGTGGGTGCGTGAACTGTTTCATACTGTACATTGCTTTTATGAGTCAAGAAACCGAGGAAGAATATCGAGAACCTCACACCAGGACTCCACCCTTGGAATTCCCAATCTCTTCTGCCGTCCGAAGGTGGAGTCTAGCAAACTCAAACACAGCTTCACATATCTCCAACCCGGATTGAGAATCACGTATGTCACTTCCAGTTGAGTTGGCGGCCATATCTGACAAGATCACATCGGTCTTTCCTCCAGGATTGTCCTGCGAACAAAGCAGTGTATGGACGAGAGGGGCAGTCTGAGGGGCAAGAAAGTCCGCCTTGAGAGTGTGTACTCCTGGAATGGGGGCAATGTCCAGCAGGTCAACAGCGACTATATTTCCCTTGCGAGGTGTCAGTTTACCACTTGATGGAAGTGAGGGGTCTTCATCGTCTAACGGAGAGCTCCAGGTCACAGTGTTTTCCGGCCGCCTAGATTCCACGCGTTTTTTACGCCAGCTCTTTACTTCACTCTCTGGGTGAAATGGTTCTGGATCTTCAAGCCAGCCAAATTTTCTGGCAATAACTTGGGACCAGCCACCGGGTGCAGCACCGAGGTCGACTACAGAATGAACATGAGGTTTGGTGAGAAAACCAGAGGCTTGGTTGTTTAGTTCTATAAGTTTGTATGCAGAACGAGCTCTGTAGTGCTCTGAAGAGATTCGACGACGTTTAACATAAGGGTCGGTTGCTTGCCTTCGTTGCCAGGCTTTGGATGTTCGAAGTAAAGTCGTAGGACGCATTCGTCGCGTGAGAATTAGCCACATTCTTCTTTCCCTCTTACCCCCATGTCCTCTGACCTCAATGCCGCTGATTCACTCCGGGCTGCCGCACTCTCAACTATCAGAACCAAACGAAAGAAAGAAGAGAAACCTTTAAGACCACCGCCAGACCCGTTTACTAATCTCGATTATGGTCAAGACGATCCTGCCAGCTCCCCTCTCGCCGATCCCACTTCTATCAACCTCCGCTTGAGAACTGTTCATGCTCTCGACGTCGACAAATCTCCATGTCCAGAACATACTACTACTCCTCCTCTTCTGGAAGAGGAGGAAGATGGCCAAATACGCGAAGAAGGCGAAATTAGTGACTCTGACGGTGGACGTGCTTCTCAAGTCCCGCAGATACCGAAAACACCCGCATCTGAAACCGAACCGCCAGTTGCCCAGTCTTCGTCTGCGCCTCCACCAATAGTCAAGCTGGAACCAAATTCTCCGAAGAATGTTATACTAGAAAAGTCATTTCCTATTCCCGCTGTCTCTAGTGCGCCCACTCACGATGTCGCCATGAATGATTCTTCTCACTTGTCTTCGTTCCTGAATGTCGACCATGTTCGGCCTGGTCTGATCCGTATGTTCCAATTCCATTTCACACAAACGCTTACTTCAGTCACATCTCCCTTTCTTCAGTGAATCAAATTCAATATGATCGGGCCAAAGACCTCATTCTCGATCTGCTTGGCTGGGGAGTGCCCTCAGAGTACCTTGTCGATTGTGGCCTCAGTCGCGAGATCGTGTTCTACGTCTTTACCGAACTTCAACTAAGGCTACCTTCCAATCTGAATACCACTGGCCTTTATCCGGTCACTGAGCAGATGATGGCCAGCATTCAGTCCACGGCTCAACAAACTGATTCCTCTCAACCAGATGCGTCCCTTCCGCGGGAATGCTCCGATCCCGGTCAAATGACTGGGTCTTCTGCCCTCCAACCTCCAATTTCCTTGTCCACTCCAAGTCTTCATGATATTGAACAGCAGCGACGCCAAGAACTACTTGCCCGCAAAGCTGTACAAGCATCTCGCAAATTCAAAAACAAGGAACACAGCACTCCTACCCAATTTTTTGACACGGACATCGAAATGAGACCCGCTCCTGTTAGGACGGAGGTTGTCGATGATTTTTTAAAAACTATCGCTCCACCCAGCCCTACCGATCATGACATGAACGTCGACAGTCAACCCACTCAAAACGATCATATGTCCAAGCTTGCTATGGATGTCGATATCCAAGCCCCAGCCTCTGAAGATTCAAGTTTACCCAAATTTCAGTTGACTGATGTCCCTCCAATTTCCGCTCAGTCCTCGTCAAGTTCTTTTACTGATATTTCATTGCATTCATCATCTTTCCTTCTGCCAACACCCTCGACTGGCACATTCCCTCCCGACTCTGCCATTTCTATCTGTGAAGAGTTGACTCCGACGACATCGACCCGACGGACCACAAAGAGACCTGTTGCCTCAGATTTTGTGGACTTTGAGCCGGCCCCTCGATTGCAAGCAATGTCTCATAAGAGTGGCACAGCTAGTAGTGGTCATGGGCTTCGCAATCAGTGCTATACTCCAGTACCGAATGGCTCCAGCCCCTCATTCGCCAGTGTTAGTGGAGCTAGGCGATGCGTTATTGATCTCAGCGATAGCGAGGATGACCTACGAGGGTTTGAGGTTGTGGAGAGTGAGCCTAATGGAACAATAAAGAGTATCACTAAATTTCATCGAACTGTTGACTCGCTGCTGGGGAAATTACGGCCGATATCTCCAGCCGTAAGCGGAGGTATACCAACTCCCACGCAAAGCACTCATTCTCGTGGTCTGTCGCCAGTCTCATTAGAAGAGAAAGAACAAGAAATCAAGCGCATGCGGGAGCTTATTGCAAAACGAGAGCGAAGTCGTTTGATGAAGGTAAGCTACTGTTTACTCTCAGTACGTCCTTTTGGTGATCCACGGACGCTTTAGTTATCACGTTCTCAATCTGTTCCTCAGATCTATCGGAATGACTCAGCCGCGTCGACTCCAGAGGCTGCTGATTACATGATAACAAGCAGGAGCGGATATCCGGAAGACCTGACCGAGCACCAACAAGCTCCCAGAGGGGTGGATGGTGCGTACTTACTCTTGTTTAACCTACTCACATGTCTGATCACTCGACGCAGAGGCTATACAAAGTTTTAAACCATCGCCTGCTAGTCCGACAGGTAGCGCTAAGAGCAGTGTTGAAGCAGAAGCAGAAGCAGAAGGCCAGAAACCTGCTGGTACACTTGGTTCTCCTCGTTGCTCGAGTTTGTAACTCCTGGCTAATTGGAATATCTACCTCTTCTCATGTATCCTTGCTGTTGTCGTATCCAACATTGTCAATTTCGCCTCATACCAGATCTCCCTTCAAGTCCGCTGGCTCTCAAGGAACAATTTATTCCACACGCCGATGGAGGTGAGCTCTTCTTCGCCTCTGCCCCCTTTTTTGGGCTTCGTGGGAGGGGGCGGCACCCGTCCTGATCAGTGGATGAATCGGATGTGGCCCGTCTCATGGGTCCAAATATATCCATTGTAGGGTTAACTTCATTCGAACGTCAAACGCCACTTGCAGCCCCTTCTGTTCAGCCCTTCTGTTCACATGCTGTGGTCGGTTCTCAATCGGAGGTCTGCTGATTGGATGGTGCAAGTTCTCGATCCGCGAGGTTCTGCCCTTTGATTTTTACGTCTAACCTGTGAATATCCAGATTCTCTAGTGATACAAAAAACACCTCCCCCAGTACGCACCGCAGAGGACTCACCTAAGCTTTTTGTTCCCCTTATGGCCACGTGGTTACCTAATATAGCGCTGATTGGATAGGCCTTAAGCTTAAACTACCAAGATCAGCAAGCTTCTTCATCTTCAGCTACTACAGTTCCTTCTAGTGTAAGTTTTGATATCGGCATCTGATGTGGTACATTGCGTACCTTCAACATGCTTTCCCTTGGACTTCGAGGCCCTTACCCCACGGTTGACTCGTTTCTCTCTAGACCGACGTGACATCTGAGGAAAACCAATCTGCAGCAGTCGAGTGTTTTGCAAGTTATGTCTCACCTTTCAGTGGACTTCCATTTCTCCGAGCACGCAATGTATCGATGCCAACAGAGTATGATTCCTCTTCTCGTCCGATGACTTCTTCAGGCGCTACTCCAGATGAATCTCTGTTACCTGTTCCCGTTTTGGATTTTTGGCCGCTCAAGGTTCTATTGTGCATCGATCCAATGAAACAAGTATGTCGTTATGAAATCAGTGGTGGCGAATGTCGGGACATCAAGTGCGATGATGTCCATTTCAGTCGCCAAGTTCCTGAAAGTGAGGTTCATTTGAGTGGTAAGTGCTACTAGATGGTTCGTGCGCTATGTCGTTGTTCTCAGGATGTCTTTAAATTTGTTCTTCCTACGTCCTCTGATTTTCGAGCATAGATCGAGATATAGCTGCCTACGTCGATGGGACCCTCCCTGGTGACTGGCGAAGTCAGCATTGCGTTGATGCTCAGAAAATACTTGAAGCCCTTGAGAGATTACGAGCACAAACATCACATCAACGTGGCAAGACCCTGGAAGATCAAGTGGCTCTGGTGCTGCGTTCCTTAGCCAGCGAATGAACAGTTGTCGCTCAGCATCAATATTATATAGTATAGTAAACCTTCTGCAAGAGCGTTATGATACCTTTGAAGATTTGTGTCGCAAGGCGTTGTGTAATATGCATGTGAATATAGTGCGCTGTTGGTTGCATAGAAACGATGTCTAAATTTGACTGTTCAAAGACTTTATCAGGAGGAATCGGGAAAGATGCGAAAGATGAGGAGATAGGAAGGAAACAATGGAGGTGGCTATGGTCGGCAGGCGGCAAAGTCCGAGGATGATACAAATAAATATAAATATATCAGTCGGAGCGGAGAATGAAACGTTCATTTTCAGTAATTTCCCTGCCTTTTACGCTCTCCCCCCTAGGCTTTCCTAAACGGTCATCATGCAGCGCAAGCGACAACGCGTCGACGTCGACATTCCTCGTGATCAACAACCTCAACAACCTCAACTGTCTTCAGCTCTCCTCCATGATGACCAGTTCATAAACGACCACGAAGCCGTTGAGAGTGGCGCCGACGACGACGACGACGACGATCCCAAAAAGTCCGAGAAGAAGGCCGGAAGAAGAAAGATAAAGATAGAGTTTATCCAGGATAAGTCTAGGCGACATATCACATTCTCGAAGAGGAAAGCTGGTACGTAGCGGTTTCACCATTGTACTCGCCACCATCCAGCGATTAAATAACGTGACTTGGCACAGGTATCATGAAAAAGGTCAAACTTATTCATCCTTATCCGACAAGTTGGACTTATATCGACGTGTTTATCTAGGCGTACGAATTGTCTACGCTCACTGGAACCCAGGTTCTACTACTTGTCGTCTCAGAAACCGGTCTGGTCTACACCTTCACCACCGCAAAGCTTCAACCTCTGGTCACTCAGCCAGAGGGCAAGAACCTTATCCAGGCATGTTTGAACGCACCTCAGGGTACACTTCCCTCTGCCATGCCAGTGGGTCCTCCAATCGGTCGCTCTACCGGACCACCTCCACCTATGGGTAGCTCTGCCGGCCCTCCTGCCCCAGGATCAGGCTCCAATAATTTGCCTGGAGGGCTCTCTATCGGCTCTAACCTACCTCCTTCCGGAACGGGGCAGAACGATGAGGGGGATGAAGAAGAAGAGGATACTGGTCGTACGGGAGATAAACGCCGCCATCGCGCGTCATCTACAGCCAGTAATGCAGCGAACACCGCCTCTGGCGCCAATCAACGATCCCCAAGCTCTCCCAACGCGTCCATCTCCTCCGCGATTCCACAATCCCAACCTCAGCAACAGCAGTCTCAGTCTCAGCCACAAGCTGCTTCTTCGATTGCTTTATCTCCTACTAGCCCTCAGTCACCTCATGCGGCGCCACCGGGACAAGGCCAGTACTCTGGCTCGTATAGTCCTGATGGAATGTACGGCACCGCTTCGGGACATGGACACATGATGGGTGGTTATCCTACCTACAATTCCACTCCGCAAGGAGGTAGCGGTCAGCAACAGCAATTGGGAGGCTTGGCTGCTGCTGCTGCCCAACAGCATCACAGCGGTCATTGGGCACAGCCTCCTCAAGGTCCTCAGTACGTCAGGCGGTGACTTGACAAATAGATGAATGATTTCCTTGTACATGATTTCACCATCCGGTTTTATCTCGTCCTGTCTGATCCTTGAAAATATTAATTTGCAGGTCTAGTTTATGCTTTGTGATTATGTGTCTTCTGTCTGTAACCACTAGTACCTTTTTTTTCCCTCAAAGCTTTATGTCGATTGCTTCTTGATTCTCTCTGTACATTCCGTATTCACTTCAACCTGTAGTATATCTATATGTTTTCAGAGTATATATGTTAGGGAAGGCCGCAGGACTAGTAAATTTATGGTCACCTTTGAGCTATAAGATTAGTGCCGAATCGCCACTCACGATCGGAGTCGAAACCCAACTCTATCAAGTACTAGTGTGTTCATATAGAGTGGGCGGTGTTCTAAATACAGTATCTACATGTGCGGTACAAATGGAGACAAGGATTCTGCTGACGAGTAAACATCGATGGAAAAGAATGCAAGAACACTGCAATCTGGTGGGATGGCGGGGATAGAGCTGTGCCATAGAAATAAGGTACTATAATAAAGAAGTATATATATACCATTAAATTAGAACTGGCAGGAGCAGTTCAAGTTGAGGTTAAAATGGTGTAAGCTTTAAGCTTCAAGGACTCAGAGTACTCAGGTGCAAGGTTATCGATATCAGATCTTAGCTAGATTCGAGTACAATCCGATAGTAGTGGCGGGATTAGATGTGTGGCAATCTAAAAAGGTATACGCAATAACAAATAAATGTACAGTTGCAAACAAAGAAGAGAAGAGAAGCAAAATAAAGCGTGTGTATATAGAATGTCAATGATGTGATGTAACAAATGTATGCAGGTAATAGGAAGTTAAGAACTGGTTCGAGGTGGAACAAGACAATGAATGAATGATGCATTGCTGAATGATAAGCAACGAATAATGAATACAGTATTGAAACGGCAATGAATAGATGAATGAACTCCAAGCAAAGAATGGATTAGTCGGGGAAAAAAACGCTTTTGTAGTCAGACCCTGTACTATAGACTGGCTTGATCAGCCAAGGAGACCCTTTCGAGTTTCCATACAAGGAGCCAAACAGGTTGGGTATAGTAGCCATTGCTGATAGCCTGAGATCCTGAAAAGGCTTACTCGTATTAAGCCGCGATTTTGACTGGCCTAACGAAGGCTAATGGTCCTATATTCAGCTGATCCTAGAGATCATCAACGCTGACCTATCTCCACTTGGTGTGCTTGGTCCTTGTTCTTGATGCGACAAAAAATAGCCAATTTCACCCCTGCTCACATCTCTCTTATCTTACCATCACAATACTCTTCTTGTTTTGCATGCCACTTCACGACTCTCCCTTCCAAGCTACGAAGACACGCATAGCCCGGCTCAACCTAAGCTTCTCGGCCCTTCTCTCCTTGACATCACTCGAAAGTCGGTTCATCTTCGAGTCTAGGGATCTGGACGATATCAAATGTCCACTGCCACCACTTAAGTTCGAGTCAACAGCTCTCGTCTCATTTAAGAGTTCATCATGCAAAACCTGATGAGAAGGCGACAAAGAGACCGGACTATGGGAAGACGAAAGCGTAGCTCCCACAATGCTGGAACTGGAATTCCGATGCTTGTGGCTCCTCTTATCCTGTGAATATGGCTGATGAGACGACCTTTCGTGCTGCTTCTGCTGTCGACAAGAAACCATGTATTCGTCCCACTTTTCACAGGCCTTGTCAAAGATATCTTGGTCAGCAGTGGCCGAAGTAAACGGCAAATTAGTCCACCCAAAGCGTTCCTCGAGGATCGTGCCTAACATGGACTGATTCCGCATATCACTAAAGGGCGTCAAGATCGTCAATGACGGGATTACACGACTCCGGCTCATCCTCTGCCAACGGATCAACTTACAACTTAAAGTTGAACAGCAATTCATCAAAATCACTCCTTGTCAACTGTTCGATCGCGTTCAGCTTCTGTTCAGCGCTGTCCTTAGGGACAACGAAATGAGACGTCCTGGCACTCGGATTGCTCTGATCAACTAGAGAACCAGCCCTACTGCGCCTTGCAGCTAATTTCTCCTCTCCCAACCGCTTTTGCCTTCTCTGTAGTTGAAACTCAACAACCCACTCCCACATCGCCTCGGAACAAGCCAAAACTTCAGCGGCACGAAGAGCGAGATGTAGATTCAAAGTTCGAACGTCAAATCGAAGTGTCTCATTCGGCAGTTGTGATCTGGTTTGAATATGATTTGTATGGTTAGCAACATTCGATGGTGAACTAGCAACCCCATCCGTGAGGCTATGTTGGGATGAAGCAGGTAGAACACGGATTTTTTCTATCCCATGACGATGAGAAGATCCTGGGCGAGCAGTTGGGGCGAGGCCAGACATTCGTGAGCCATCAAGAGTAACATAAGGTGAGGTTTGTTGTAACAAGTCTTTCATGGAGATAAAATGGCCTGTCTTGCTCAAATTATTGAGATGAGACGTCGTAATTGACCTTCTCATTCTTGGTGCTCCTGGTGTTGCCATTGAAAAGGGGTGTTGGTCACTTCTGGAACGATTCATTGCAGGCGACATGTACTCCTCTTCACCCTCCGAGCTATCCGTTATGACACCACAGGAGTGACCTGTTAGCGGAACCCCAAGTGGTTGTACTTTCGGCGGAAAAAAGAATTGCAGAGGCGGGTGAGTTCGAATATCTGATATTAATGCCACGACGTGGCGGTCGACTTTAACAAACCCGTTCATAGAATGCTTTGAAAGGGCAACTCACCTTTCAAGTACATGCTCAACGAGTTCGCCAAAATTGATAACGGATTCAAGTTGATAAACCGCGAGGAATGCATTTCACGATATATCTGGTTCAACAAGCGGTGATCTCGAGGGTTGATAGGAGGCCTCGGCATCGTCCTCAAAAGCAAAGGGGGCTGTGGAGTCTTTAGTCGTAAGAGCGAAGCAGCGTCAGGCTTAAAAAGATTGGGTGGTATAGATGATGATAACGATGGGGAGACAACTATTGAAGATGAAGGTGATGAAAATGCCGATTTCTGTTCACGATGGGATGGGGATGCAGAGGCTGGTGGAGGCTGTAAACTTGAACTTTGAGGTGTGGGGAGCGATATGTTGATAACTCCGATACCAGATTTTGAAGAAGCCGAAGAAGGTCGTGAGGACCTTCCTTTCTTTAATACCGAGCCTGTAGAGGAATCCTTCTGGCTAGGAAGTGCAGAAGAGGGGTTGGTGGAATATGACTGACCAGACCAGTCAGAAGCCATGGGATGTGCTAAGACTGGCGACTGTGGAGGACTGATGTCCTTGTCATGAGAAGAAACATCTAGCCAGGGCGTTGATATCAGCTCTTCGTCTACTTCAGTAATGGTCGAGGTAGGGATGGAAGGTGAAATTGTCACAGGAGATGAGGATGAACTACTGAGTAATGACGGTGGCTCTAGACTCATCCTTTTCTTTCCGACTGAGTCATCTCCTTCAATGAAGATAGATTTTGCAGACTCTGACATGTCTAGAGAGTCTTGGTCTCCGTCATTGTTGTCGTTGTCGTTGTCGTTGTC
>CEMT01387402.1:0-15624 GCA_900068985.1 Pterula multifida
TATTTTTGTCCAATAAGGACACCCATAATATATCAATCAAGTAAAGGCTTTCAGCTGCAATGATACTACTATTGACAGGGCTTCACTTGGTGATTGTCGTTGGGGCCTCCGTTTCTCCAGAGTCCAGTCAAGTTTTCGTCACACATATTGTAGAGTTCGTCTGTGGACCACATTCCAAAGCTGTCGGGATAGGAAAGTGTTCGTTGGATAACGAGATTCTACAGGAGAATCGATACAGTATGCTGAGATTTCGAACAGGAAATAAATATATAGAAACAACATGCATCCTGAGAGAAAACAAGACGAGCCACAGAAAAATATGCAAAATAATAGTGGAAATATGCTGGCTAATAAATTACTAGAAATGATACAATAATGCTGTCATCTGCCACCCACAAAATCCAAAGCAGGTTCAAACCCAGTCAAAAGCTTGTCAGCTCCCAACGAAACGAGATTCCTCGCCGGCCTGTCGAGTGGTCCGTGCCGAGGTGACTGGGGGGGATCTGAACACGGTGGCACTGGAGGCGGGGAGTTCGGTACACGCCCTAGATCCTTTGATCTGGACCTCGTATGACGAAGTACATTAGGCCTGTGGGGTGGTGGTTCGGGACTCTGATTCTTGGAAGGGTTGCCCCCTAGAGCAGGATGACCAGTTGTCAAAGATAACTTCGGGCGCGGTCTCCTTGATGAGATGTCGGATGAAAGTTGATGATGTCCGCTTTCAGCTGCTTCTTCTCGCACTCGCCCTTTACTTGGCATGGTATGACGGTCTTCATCTGCTTTAGATTTGTCTTTCCTCATACCCTGCTTGGAGAAAGATCCCTCCGTACTGCGGTCTGGTGCTGCTACTTTGGTATCTGCCTCTGCCTCAGCTATATCCTTCTTGAGTAGAAACGATCTATTGAAACTGGCTCTCCTCTTTAGGTCAGGGACAATGCCAACAGAGCTGGACCTCTTTGAGATGCTAGGAACCTGCGAAAGCTTATTGCTGGGCAAGGGACCAGGTTGAGTGACTATACTTGGCGGAGAAACCTTTACCATTGGTGGTGGGGAGAGATCGTTACCAGACACTGGAATATTAACGACGGGCGCATTCACGGGTGGTATACTAGACAGGTTTCTGAAAGCTAGCCTGCCACTGGGAGGGTTGAGCACCGATAACGGCAACAGTTGGCTACTTGTATCGCGTTTGCGATGCAATGGCTCCTGAACCCTTAATCGTACACCCATTTCAGACCTCCAGGACCCATAAACGGGTGCGAAGGGACTGGGAGAAGCAATGCCCCCATTTATCAGCTTGTGAAGATCGTGGCCAAGCTGAGAGGGGGAAGTAGCAGCAGAAGTAGCGGATGACAGGGGCTCAGTGGGTGAGAAATTTGTAGGCAAAACTACGGCAGACTTGTGTTGGTGACGGGAATCAGTAGACGAGGGTGAAGAGACGTATGTGGAAGGTCCACCAATGCTGGACGCTGGTGTTGAGGCTGATATACCCTGAGTAAGAGCTATAACAGCAGGTGGAGGGGTAGGTAATAGATTGACAGCAGTGGGATCGTTGACGAGAGCGGTCAAGGGAGGTGGGGAGAGGGGAACGGCCTTAGCAGTAGGTTCAAGAGCTATTCGGCCTTGTTGACGATGAAGGGGATTAGACGAGAAGGCCTGTTCAACAGAGACACGGGGATTCTCCTTCGAATGTTGCTCCTCGTCACTAGAGTTGCTACCAGCACTTGCGATGTAGGAGTTCTTCCGAAGTTGCTGCTGCTGGACAGCCAATTGTCTACTCAGATCTCTCTGCCAGCCTCTCCACTCGACCTCGCTACTGTCTAGCTGACTTCCATCATCGTCATCATCCTCGGCATCGCCTTCACTGCTCATGTCATGTCGCGACTGACGATTCTGAGATAACGGGGATGCAATAATATCATCATCAGCATCTGATCCTCCAAAGTAAGACTCTGAAGTCTGTACCCCATCGTCGGTTACTGAGGCGTTTTGCCTCAGGGTTGGTCGTCGCTTCCTGCCAGACACCTTATGAACTCGCTTTCGGGTCGATCCTCTTAGTTTTGGACGGTGGCGGGTGGTCATGTACGGCCTTTCCGCTTGTTTTTGCACGTATTCCAAGGCCTTTCCGACAGATCCTAGACCAGCACTTCGGGCACGACCAACTATATCAACTCTCCACTCTGGATAAGGTACCGGTGCAAGCCTGGATATGCGGTTAGGATATCGGCGCAATGAATCGCTGTGTCTTCCAGAGGATGAGTTGAAGCTGAACTTCAAAGATTCAGGATGCCGTCCTGGAGATTGGGATCTTGCTCTGCGAGGAGTGTCGCGCAGATGGTTGTTACATGTGGACAGAGGCGAGTTTGGCAGAGAAGAGGAGTAGGTGAATACAGATGATTTACGAGAAGCTGTATCGTCCCAAACCTTTTCTTCGGTTTGGTGAGTGTCAAGAATAGATGAGGGACGATCCCTCACAGAGGAAGTCGGAGTCTCGATTGGGGTATCCAGCATAGCCATAGATTGAGGGTTAATGAAAGAGGACGACATCGGTGGAGGAAAATGGCGATGAAGAATGCGTAAAATACTGTTGAAAGCTGTAGATGCACACAAATGGAGAAGGGATTAGTCTCTAGTGCAGATCGTGCAATAGACGACGAACCATCATCATCTATCATATCCAGTACCACCCATTCTCCTGCCTCTGGTGTGGAGTTTTGTGCAGTGATCGCATTCCCATCCCTCTTGTTAGCTTTGTTGGTATAAACACTGTCATCCTCAAAGCCACCGTAACTTTGTTCCGTTGGAACCTGGATCCATGGTTCTGTATCGGGATCTGCACCACCCTCTCCTTCGACCGCATGCTCATGCTCATCCTGATCTCTAAGATCGTCCTCATCAAAGTCGATATTGTTGTAGAACAGCGACAAAGGAGGTGCATGCAAAGGCGACGGCGGAGCAGCGAAGACTGGCGAGGAGAGATTGGAGAAATTATCGTCCTCCTCTTCCACATTGTCCGGCTCGTTCATTTTTCCAATATTTAAAATCTTATCAATAGCCTCGGCGTCAAAGGTGCTCTCTGGAGCGTCTGGTGGTGTGCTGGTAGGGGGAGGAGTAACAGTAGAATCATCTTCTAGCTTGAATGAACCATGTTTACTTGACGAGGTGCGTAGAGATTCCTGAGCCCTCCTAAGTGTTGTGCTGGTACGCATCCGTTTGGTTTTGGAAACATTGGATGTGTTGATACGAGGTAAACGGAGACTACCGCCTGAACTAGGTTTAGATAGAGTCCTAGTATCTGCAGGGGATGCGTGTGCAGTACTAAGGGTTACAGGGGAAGATTGGGCAATGGAAGGCCGTGAAGACGTCGCTTTATGGTCCATACCTAGAAATGACTTGCTTGGTCCGATGGAAAATGTCTCTTGTTTTTTTAGCTTGCTCGGATGCTTCGCCTTGCGGGAACTACCACCCGCGAAGGAATACGCGTATGAAGGACCAGCAGGGTGTCTACTCGGGGGGAACATAGCAGACGAGCTATCCTCGGCATTGACCGAAGGAGCTATAGGCTTGCTCGACTTACTCCTATTTCTTGATTTGTCCCTTTCATGACTCACACGGAATTTTATGCATACTATCCTCTGCTCCTCTGTGACACAAAAAGTCTTCACAAGTTGAGCGGCACCCCTCAGAGCAAGCAGATCAACCAACGGGAGATGGTGTGATGGGGAAGAGTCCTAGAATATGGCAATTGAGTGGTCATCACCCTGAGGAAGTGCAGCTTACATTGAGAAGTCGACACAGATTGAAAACATCATTCCTGATGACTACCCATCTCTCCCTCCATTCTAACCGCGTTTTTCGCTTTGAAACGTCCTCGGCAGCACGATGACGGCTCGGGCGCTGCCAGACGACACGGAGAGCCATGACCTTGGCTTCAAAGTATGGTTGTATGTACAGGGATATTTCACGCGGTAGAGTGACGATGACACCAGTACGATGAATCTCTAGTAGCTCATATGGATAAAGATTGTACCACGATACATTGAAATCATCTTCAAGGGTTTGGCCCGTGGAGAACCTGATCAGAGTATAACAGTCGGTGACATGCACGTCTGACGTGCTTCGCTTGGAGTCGGCCTTCTTAGGAGGCTCTTTAGAATAGAATACGGTGGGATTGTGTGAGAAGCTGGATGATGAGCTTTCTAGTGGGAGTGTGCGGTTCGAAGGAGGCGAGTAAAGATGGGTTCTGGGCCGCATAGGAGGCTCAAAGAGGGGCGTTATGCCTTCATCGTCGCTGACAGGCGGGGTATCCCAAGTGGAGTTTGGATCGGTGTCAACGTCGGAACCCTCAAGGGAGTTGCTCGGCTGGGGTACCGGAGAAGCGGAAGCGAATGTGATAGGCGATATTGGACGATGCCTCGGATCCGGAGCAAAAGTGATTGGAGATGGTGGACGTCGTGAACGAGGGGGATTGAAGACTGGTACGTTAGCCGTGAAGCATTTGGACAAAAGCCATAACTTGAGTTGTTTTGTCTTCCATGATGGGTCGACGTGGGTAAGGAGCCATTGGTCATGAGGGACTAAATGAGGGATCTAAGCACGAGAAAAGGGGACAGAAGGGATTATAGTTACTGAATCTACATGCTATTGTGAGGATGGAGGAGGAAGGGTCATCCATGAGATGGTCGAGAGGAAGCCGTGTGATGATCTCCAATGATGTCCAATATACTGACTGAGTTAATCATCACACTTATCTAACCCTCTCTCCCTAATTATTATCATAAATATTCACTACCAACAACTTTTTCTACATCTTTTCCACACTATCTAGTCTCGCATTCGCGCAGGAATAAACCGCTTCACAACTACCTCTCTCACCGAATATTCACTAAACACCTTTGGAGATGCCAGGGCGGATCTTGACACTCGCTTCCGAGATGGAATAGTCACATAAGTTAGTATCAACGTCTGAAACACGTCAGTTCCACTGTGTTGCAGGGCCATCTCGGGCTACCTACCTTTTGCACTTGACTATTCACCCGGTTGATTGTATTCAACCAGGTCCAAGAAAACGGATTTGACCTTTGACTGCTCAACACGGACTCATCCTCATCCTCTGGATCCTCATAAACAGGAATTACCACCACTGCAAATCTGTAAGGATGTCGTCAACAAAGAACTGGCAGTCAATCACCGATAGACTTACTCTGCATGATTGAATACAGGACCCTTTTTGTATAGAAGATAGTCAACACAGAATTTGATCCCCCCTTTAACCACCCATCCCAGAGATCGATAGTAGTGATATACAACGTAGTTGACTAGAAACGGATTATCGAGTGGAAATTCAAGGTCCTGATCCGGAGTCAAAAAGGGGATATAGGCGTGCTGAAATTCGGTCCATATTTCCTTCAGAGTCATTGCAGAATTCTGCGTGTGAGAAAAAAAAAACATCAAATTTATTGTTGACTCTCAAAAATGCCTGAACTGTACCGTTTCTGGATTAAGAACAGTCAAGCAATCTAGATTCCAAAGCAAGAAGAATGCCTCTTGTAAAGTGAGTTGTAGATGTTCGATATCCTGGATAGGCTCCTCATCTTCCATCACTTGCTCCACATTCTCACTTATCGGTAGTATCGAGTTCGTGGATTCCAAAGAAGGCTTCCATGTAGCTGCGGACGGAATATTTGGACCAGAGAGAGCTGGTCGGATAAGAACACCACGTTCGAATGCAGCTTCAGCTTCAGCGAATGCATCTGCAATTGCCCGAGCCCGGTCTAATTTGAATTGTTTCCTCTCTGCTCGACGCTTTGCAGTCGCCTCCTCGGAAGTAAGCTCTCGCCTCTCTCAATCAGCCGTTCGCCGTGGACAATTATGCGAGATATACTCACTCGTTCCATCGGAAGTTCGGAGGTTAGTTTGTCTTGCAAGCCAGCTCGGCTCACTACGAGAGAGATCGCCCTTTCCAAACATTCCCCTTCTCCAAAGGATCATCGAGTCATGAGAGTTGCATATCCATACAGAGTGGGTAGCCTTGTCAAAAACACCAGTACAGTGAGGATTCAATATCGGAGTGAGAGAGAGCCCAAGAAGCCCAAGTAGAGAAGATAGACGAGACGTAGGAGGATCAGGAAATAGAAGAGGCAATGGATTAGCATATATCTTGTTATTTTCGTTTCTTCGCGCCCCAGATTTTCCAG
This sequence comes from Pterula multifida, assembly GCA_900068985.1. Classification (NCBI taxonomy): domain Eukaryota; kingdom Fungi; phylum Basidiomycota; class Agaricomycetes; order Agaricales; family Pterulaceae; genus Pterula; species Pterula multifida. The sequence continues at coordinate 6,198 of CEMT01387402.1, forward strand.
GGCCCCTAGAGCGATTTTTACTGGAGATCATCCAAGTCACAGATGGTAGGTAATAGGCTGGGATAGGACGCGTCGCATTCGACACGTGCTTGCATTCTCGTCTCCCCGCGACTTGAGCTCTCTACGACACGACAGCATCCAAGTTTATCTATCCTGATGTCGGACAAGCTACGAGCTCAAATCGAAGTAAAGCGAGCCAAGTTGGCTGAACTCCGGCAGAAAAGACTCGATAAGCAGAACGCTACCCAGCGTCGAACCCATGAAGTCAGTCTCCTCTGATTTGTACATACATAGTTCTCGTCACCTCATTCGTTCATGGAATTCTACAAGTCATTTGCATCACCTCAAGGCGCCGAAGATGTTGAAGAATATGTCAATAGAATACTAGCTACTACACCGACTAGCGGTATAGAGAGTGGAAACCAAACACCTTCTGTTCCCGGGACACCAGCTGGTCGGGCGAGACCCCTACCAGTACCGCAGACTGTACTATCAGGACGAGAAAGCAGACAAAGCGACTTCGCCTCGGACCAAGGTCTTTTCACGAGGTCTACGGATTCAGCCACTGATGATGCTATGGAGAAGTCAGTATGACCCTACAAACTTGAATGATACAGTCCAACCTTATTTCCTAGGACCCTAGTCCCAAGATATATACCCGATTTAATAGATGTGGAACAAGAGCTGTTCGAATTGCCGCAGAAGGTACCACAATATTCTCGACTTCTCGTCATTATCTCTTAACTTCTTGCAATGCGCAGGAACGGGTCATATACAACAAAGAAGTCCAAACGGTGTCCATAGAGATAGAACCCGATATTTCAGATATTGATAAGCCACAACGACAGGCCAATGATCACGAACCAGACAAGGAGATTGTTGACAAGGAGTTAGAAGCTGAAAGCGTTCAGCTGGACGCTGAGATTGAGGAGGAAATTCGCGGTAGGGATATCTTTCTTACTTGGAATGCACTTTCCCGTAAGCTGATCGGTGGAGTAGATCTTTCAGAAGAAGAGCGAACCAGCATCCTTACTGCTCCAGAGTTTTTAGAGTTTATTGAGCAATCGTCCAAGATTGTCCAACGAGCTCTTAATGATAATTATGACTATCTTAGTGATTACACTCGAGGCATAGAGCTGGGAACGTAAGAATACTCTTTTTCTCTCACATCCACCTTCTCATGGTGGGACTAGCGATGAATCAGAAGGTAGAAAAGTCAAACGTGTGTGTGCCTTCTCGGATGCACGCTGGACCAAAAACCGTTCGATAACAGATGTTGATTGGTCTCCCAAGGTGAATTGTTCATCTTCTCTAGTCTTGTTGGATGCTCATCAATCGTGTTAGCATCCCGAACTGAGTGTTGCATCCTATAACAAGAATCCTGCTGCTCTGAACGAACCAGACGGCATTGTTGCTGTATGGAACCTTCATCTTGTAGAACGTCCAGAATTTGTCTTCCACTCCCAGGTCGTCATCTATCTCCATCCTCATTGCTCACATCTGACCCTTCGCACGTAGTCTGATGTACTGTCTGTGACATTTCTACCGTTTCATGCGAACCTTGTCTTTGGAGGAACGTATTCAGGCCAGATATTGTTATGGGACACTCGATCGAAGCACCTCCCCGTCCTGAAAACACCTTTGTCAGCTGCTGGACATACACATCCTGTCTACGCGATTCAGATGGTAGGAACTCAAAATGCACACAATCTCATCACTAGCAGCACAGATGGGACTGTTTGTAGTTGGCTGGTAGATATGCTTGCCCAACCTCAGGTAAGCATCGGGATACCATTTAATCCGTCATTTTTCATAGACAACTTCTGCCGCGTTTAGGAAACATTAGAGCTCATTCATGCTGGGCACAATAAAACAGGAGAAGTCGCCATAACAACTCTTGATTTCCCGGGTAACGAAACGGCGACCTTTTGGGTGGGCACTGAGGAGGGAAACGTCTATCAAGCTAACCGCTATGATAGAGCGGGAGCCAAAGCTGGACTCAACCAATACGACATATACAAAGGTCATGCTGGCCCTGTAATGGGTCTCCATTTCCATCCACTTGTTGGTCCAGTAGACTTCTCTGATTTGTTCCTGACAAGCTCAGCGGACTGGACAGTCAAACTTTGGAGGGCCAGATCTCTCGCAAAGCCATCTACGACGCCCCATCACGTTTCCCCCATTTACTCATTTGACGAAGCAAACGATTACGTATATGATGTCAAGTGGCATCCAAACCACCCAGCGCTTTTTGGCTCTGTGGATGGCTCAGGAAAATTTGATCTATGGAATCTTAACACCGACACTGAAGTTTGTTTGCTCGGTGCCCTTTTCATCCGCGAACTACTAAAATTGACCTACCTTCTAGGTACCAGCAATGACAACAAATGTTGGATCCGGGCGTGCAGTCAACAAACTAGCATGGGATCGGAAGGACGGTCGACGAGTTGTGTTGGGAGGGAGTGATGGTCAACTCCGTGTATACGATATCGGTGATCTAGCAATACCAAGAGATTCGGAGTGGGTCGACATGCAAAAGTCTCTGGCGGGCATGATGTCTGCGCAAACTTCTAACATAATTGAGGATCCTCCCAAAACTGTGACCAGTCGGTGACAAAAGGGACGAATGGTAGGCTTGTAGCTTTTCGGAAGTCCAGATGCCCTTATGACTCTCATTAATTCTGGAGTACTATTATACCGTGTACGTGTACAGCTAACCCTTCGTAATTGTAAACATGTTCGCGATCCTCTCGCACCGCACCGCATATACCAAATATTCACATTTTTACCCATCACCGCTGCCTTGACGTGCACGTGGCGTGTATGATCTACGCGGCTTTGAAGCGCTTGAACTCTAGATCATCACTGGAAGCTGAAGTTCCCCGCATTCGGACAAGAGATCCAGAGAATACTTAAGGATGGGAACCCCGCCCTCAAACACCCCCAACACGTTCCATCCCCTTTAACATGAAATTACTTAACCTCGCCTCCCTTTACTACGCTACACTTGAAGGCAGCCACCTGATCGAAAACAACCTTGGCTATGCGGGACAGTCAGTACTAGGGACTTCTAATGTCGGACTAGACAAGGTGAGCAGTCTTGTGTAGTATTCATCGTCTTCAAGGGTTGATTCGGGTGCAAGTAGCCCATGAAAAACCTCGTAGTGTTTGGAGATTCTTACTCCGATGTCGACTATGTCTGGGACGGTGGTATCCCTTGGCCAGTCTACGTAGAGCAATACTCTGGCATCCATCTTTACCCCTACGCCACCTCTGGTGGAACTTGCTCTAACAAAATCGTTGAAAAACCATATCCTTCTGTATTCGAGCACCAGATTCCCAAGTATTTCGGAGATAAGGAGTCTGGGAGGACAGCACCGCCCTTGGACGACACCATATTCACCATCTGGATTGGCACGAACGACATCGGTATTGGTGGTCTCCTCAACACGCCTGGAAACCTTCCAGGAGGTGCAACGTCGGTTGAAACCTCTCGATGTGTGGTGGACTGGGTCAGCACGATGTATCAGAACGGCGCTAGGAATTTCTTAATTCAGAACGTGAGCACACTGTAAATGCAAAGAAAAGGGTATTAACCTATTCCACTTTTTCAAGTTGGTTCCTTTGGAAAACAGCATCTTGTACTCAACTGATACCTACCCTAATTTCTTCTGGACTGGGGATCATAATGCTACTCATTGGAGCCTGGAGATTCATCAACTGACTGAAGTCGGAAATGCCTTGACATCACTCATGCTTAAGGAGCAGATTGCAAGCTTGCCAGGCGCTCATATAGGTAAAGGCGCACATATAGAAATGCAATCATATCTGACGCAGGGAAATAGGTCTCTTCAACTCGAATGGCCTGTTCCATGACATCCTTGAAAACCCGGCGGTGTACCTTAATGGCACAGGACCAGTGGAACTCCATCGTCCTGTGAAAAGCTGTGTGTACGAACCCAATGCGGACATTACCACTGCGAAACCAGATTGCAAGATTAGATCCTCTTCGGAGGCAGATAACCATGTCTGGTAAGTTACCCTTCTCTTTGTTTCAAAGTCATGATATTAATTCTCATCTCAAGGTATGATGAGTTGCACCCAAGCGAACAAGTCAACCGGGTCGTCGCAAGAGAAATAGTAAAGGCGATTTCTGGAGAGGAGAGTCGCTGGACCAAGTGGATATCTTGAGCGGTGCATGAATGTACATATTTATAGGAGTACCAAAAGAGAATGCTCAGAACATCCATTCTCAGTGAGACGAAAAACTTTGATTAAGAGCCAACACAAGCAACTATATCCTTTGAGCGCACTAAATTCTTAGTTGTCTGAATATAAATGCAATTATCCTATAGGTACAAAAGCCCAGTACGACGTTGCTCCTGGTTTCCTGTCCTAGTTAGATTTTTTTCAACGGGCCTCAACTACTACCATTCGTCGATATGAAATCGATCGAGAACTGCTGCTGCATCCTCTACATCCTTCTGTGCTTTTTTCCTCATATAGAAGATGGGGCAATCCTTGCTGGTACATAGGACATCCTGCACTGGATTCAAATCATGTTACGAGAGGAACTAGAGAAAGCTCACTTGGTGCAAAGATCCTTGACACCGCTGACATTGCGTCCAGAGTCTAGAAAAGCGCACCTGAAGTTCAGATGTCGTTGCTACTTGTTTCTGATACAGCTCCGTCATACGGGGTCGACAATTATTGCAGAGTGCAGCACCTGGAGGCATCAATCAAACCCAAAGAGTTAGCAAGGGTAAGTTACCGTGAATGACAGACTGAATACTCTTTCCACCGTTGCCAGGCCTTAGGGGAGTTTTGCAGCCGAGACAAACAACGGCCTTGACAGCAAATTTCATGAGTCCACCGACAGTGGGTGTTGCAATCTGAATAGTACGTGTGTGATCACCAGACACTGAGTAGACACCTTTTAGTACCAAATGACAGAACAGAGGACATTGCTTACAGAGTGATTGGGCTTTGTCCCCGAGAAGAGGTTCAAAGATTCGGAGCAGTGGTTTTGCCAGTTGATTATCCAAGTAGTATCTGGTATCAATCGGAATATTGTTCTCCAACACATATAATGGGTCCTCTGATTTTTCATAGGCAGCAGCACCTGAATCAAAGTAATTACCAGTTGCAAACGTACCAATAGATAGATTATTCACCTTTGACACCTTTAACTATAACATACGCCACTCGATCTCCAAGTGCAGGAGCAGATCCTGACGATCGTTTTGAGAACAAACATGTTGAAGAGAGTATACTCAAGGCCTACCGGCGTCACGCAGCTTCATCCGTTCCGCCAATTCAACATGTGCTTGCTTCGCAGCATAATCTTCGCAATTCATATCAGAATAATACGTTCAAAATAAATACAATTGGCTTACCCGATTTGGCAAGCGCCTTGGTAATGACAAGTTGGGACATATCAATTTTATTCTGTAGTAGCTGCGAAATAGTGTGTTTCGCGTATCTGAATACTCAAGCAGATGAATTGGAGTAAACATATGAAGATGACCTGACGCACTCTTCAGCTGCTTTCGTATCACGATCGATAAGCATCTTGTGAAGACAGGTCTCAATGACTGTAGACACTAAGCGACAGTTATCTCGTCGAACCGTCTTATGGCCAAGACATTAGTAAGAGTCATATCCACTAGCAGAAGGCTGACCTCAATCCCTTTGGCATCCATCTTGTCGTGCTTCTCTAATTTAGTCCAGTAGAGACCAGCATATCTCTTCTTGTTGATCAGAAGATACGGAAAGTAAACCTTCTCAAACTCAAGCTTAATGGGTCTGATAAATTTCGTGGTCACAAAATCTGCAGCTTCAGCACCTATTATATCACTTGAAAATCGGGCCCCAGGGTCATCGGATTAGAAAAGAGACATACCCAGTGCCATAACCTTCTCCATGTCGGTTGGTCCAAACTGAACCATGACGGAATCCGTATCACCGTATATGACCTCAGCATTATGACTGTGTCCGTTAGCCATTGAATACTCGGCTTCGACCTCCTATCAAAATAGGTCAGAAAGATATGAATTCATCCAATGCGACGATCGATGGACCTGCTTTGTTTTCTCAATCATCTGTCGTCCATAAGCAGTAACACTGGATGAGATGGCCAAGCACGGTAGTTTGCCAATTGTAGCACCAGTGAACCCATAGACAGAATTCGCACTGATCTGAGATGCATAGTCGGAAACCACTAGAGCGCAGCGAAAGATGAGTCTCACCTTCAAAGCAAGCTGGCGACCATCGAGTACAGCTCTCTTGAAGGGATCAGTTTCCTTTTTGAGATCTGCCTTCGCTCGCTTCCTGGCGGAGATTAGATCCTCCAGAATAGTTGGGAGTAACCCTTTCCTCCTTGCAGGAGTAACAAAGAGGTCTATCCATAGGATAAGAAACCCCAGTTCAAGCTTGTAAGGGATAATCATTACCTCTATTAGGTGTCTCCACGTAGTCTACATCTTTAACCAGATTCAGCCGTTCTACAGTCTTCCTGTCCAGGTAAGTAGTATAGCAGAGATTGTGGGCCATCATGATGGACGGGTAGAGGGAACTGAAATCCAGGGTAGCAATAGGAACATCGTAATATCCCTTCTTAGGTTCAATGACAGTTGCACCTTCATACTGTTCTTCAGAGCCTAGAGACCAAACGAAATCCGTCAGTCGCTATCCAAAATAAATCGAAGATGAATGCAACCTTCTGCTTTGAAACTAGGAATGAGGTAACCCTCTTCATTTGCTTTGCGGTAGAGCTGTGAAAGGACCTTGATAGACTGGCCTCTGGAAAGGAGGTAGTTAAATGGGACTCCCGTCACACGAGCCATCTCCGTGTAGTTTACAAAGCACATGAGTTTGTCCAACAGCCGCTGAGGCAAGTAAGCGTCCTAGCATAAGCCAGTTCTATTAGTCATGGCCAACCAAGTGCATTAGCCTCCAACCTTCAGACAGTAGACAGCTAGCCGGCGTCGTGATTCAGGTGTACCATTCTGTAGCTCTGTGATAACTGAGTGGTGTACATCCTCCTTCTGCTCTCCAAGGAACTGAGCACAGACAGCGTTGAGAGAATAACTTCGCAGTTTGTGTTCTCTCTGCATGAACTGCAGGATATCTAGCTGGAGTCGACCATTGAGTATAGTCTCTTTCGAATCGCGTTGACCGTAAGCTTTGGAAGAAAAGTGGGTATCTTTCATATACGTCTTCATATCTAGCAACGTGGTGATTTTAGCTTCTCTGAGACAAATGAACCGGAAACATACTCTTCAACCTGCCGAGGTAGGGGAACTTGGTCGATTTCAGACACTTTGCTCTGTCCATTAAGTATGGAAAATCAAAGTTCGCAATGTTGTAACCAATCAAAACATCCGGATCAACCTCTTCTACAAAGTCGCGCCATGCTTCTAACATCTCGACTTCCTCTTCGTGGCATATAACCTGCGAACCAACGATGCTCGAACATGTGTTCAAGGTGAATACGTTGCGAATGAATGGTTTCTGTTCACCTGCATGACTTTAAATATCAAACCAAATAAAGGTAGTACATAGGCCCGTACCCTGGCGAGTTACCATGTTCGCAATCTGGATGACCGGATCAATACCAGGTTCAGGGAAAATACCCTTACGTCCAGCACACTCGATATCGAAACTCAGTATGCGAAGAGGGGCTATTTTGGACCACTGTCCCTCTGGCGCATGTGATTGGAAAGCATCATACCTACGAACGTGAATTAAACCAGCAGGAATGCGATGGAACTGGAAAAGTACCTCATCTCTATCTCTATCTGGCAAGAGGACCGTTTTAATTTTTCGGATTTTAGCTTGTACTTGCCCGCAGGGACTTCAATCCAATTCATTCCCACCACCTAAGCGATGTAAAGGCTCTACGGCAAAAATGGTTATTGCATTTCTCTCACCTTAGTGTCGATCATGAACCGAAGTACCCAGGCAATGTTACTTTCGTAAGTGTTGACAGGTCCAGAGAAGAAATCCTTGAAATTGCACTCTCCCTTGTCAAAGATACGTGGATACCGACGGACCATCAGACTCAAGTATGATGAAGATGAAGATGAACTTATCTCGAACTGGCGGGACAGCCTTGGAGTTGTGGACTGTAATTCTGAGAAAAGGCACGAGGTCATCGCCCATAAATCCCCAAAGACTTCGCCCTTTCTCAATTTCGACGCGTCTCACACTTGGAGTACTGCCTTCGGTGATGCTCTGCAGCAAATTTAGTCCGCTGACGAGGACGAGCAAGGCGAGCAGAGGTTACATTAAGATAAGCAGTAAATGGCTCTAAGTCATCATGCATAAATCCTCTGGGAGCAGCGATGTAGAAATATGATTGGAATCCAGTTACGTGGGCTAGGACACTGTTCCCTTCCTGTTGACCAGAGTCTGAGCGAAAGAGGTAGCATAGAAAGACTGTGTACATGCCTCTGTAACCCCAAACATACGAAGAGTAACATTCTCTACGTCCTGTTCCACATCAATCTGCTGAAAGACTGTACAAGGGTTAATGAGGCACCACAGGCCCAGGTATCAACGCTAACTTATTGTGTCCGTCTTCTCGTTAATTCTTACTGGAGGCCGTGACCAACAGTCTGAACCGCCTTCTGCGTCTATTATTGGTGCGATAAACACGAGAGTGGCCTAGGATGAAATGCATACACTGACCTGCGCTTGCTGCAGATTCTTCCAGTTTTTCAAGGACATCGACGAATGACGGTTGCGACGACTTGGCGTTGGAGTCAAACGATGCAGAAGCTCCTACTTTCCTACGTTTTGGGGATGGTTCATCGAGTCTAGACGGTTTGGGTCTTTGAGCATTAGGTCGTGAGTCTGATATTGTTTCAAAGGCGTGTCATGAGGGGTCTAACCTAGCCTTTGTTAAAGGAGCGTTCTCTTTTGCTTTCTCCCGAGAGACCATTGAGAATAGGGCAGTTTGGTCGTCGTGGGCCGATTTTGAACGACTAAATGTTTGGAGACCAGAAGTTACAAAGATGGTCCAGGCTTTAGAGGGCCTCAGACGCGTCGCGTTGCAATTTGCTGAGTGGACAGTAGTCGCGACTCACATGACCGGAAAATGACGCTCTTCACTTATTCTCACTCAGACCTTTTCTGCTGATTGCAGGGTACGGGCGACTCTGGTCCTAAACTGTTTTTATACACTTCGTGACCAGGTTAGCGATGAAACTACTTGCATACTATGTGGCTGCTTGAGCAGTAATCACAATGATTATGTTACCTTGCCACCGCGGTAGCTGTTTATTCGTGAAAAACGCGTCTGTGGCCAGATCTTGTATGTATCGTTCATTGGTCAGTCAGTAGTTTTTATGCCAGAATACGTGAAAAAGTAGCAATTATAGGATACAGCGGGGGATCAGCGTGTTAAAACAGTGCAATGGGAGGA
>CEMT01387417.1:560-15679 GCA_900068985.1 Pterula multifida
TTAAACCAGAATAAGCCGAGTAAGAAGGCCCAGGTGTGAGCAAAGAAGGCCGAACAATTAGACGTCTGAACGGATCATGGACTGTCGACAACTGAGCGACCTTCCGTCCAGAAGTGATGGCACCCTCCAGAAATGAGGAATTAAGCTTAGACTGATATCTTTCTATCTCTGACAAAACCTTGAACTTAGGCCCGTCATCCCCAGCAGTGGCAGCCAGTCGGATTTTCCGCGGAACAGACGACGAATCATGCTTTTTTGATTCCGTTGCTTCAGTCATCCTGGATTTAGCAGCGAATTTAGCTTTCGTGTCGTACGCAGGACTAAAGAGTCGTAATGATCGCCTCCGTGGAATCGCATCTGTAGCATCCCGGAAAAGCCATTCAATAACAGCCTGCAAGTGAACAAATGTATAATTGCATGGAACTGATGCGACTCTGCAAGTTCGTGTGCCTTTAATTTGAAATCGGAGAGGTAAGTGATGACGAAGTGAAGTCGCAGTTGGGAGAGTGCGGGTGGTTGAAATTGGTTTGGGAGGTGAAAATGGGTTGGTTGGGGAGTCCTGGGGATGTGTTAGTTTGATACGTTTAGGTGTGCGCGGTTGATATGAGGTTGAGGGGGAGCATAGTCGTTTCATAAGAGGTAAAAGCAAAATTCAAATGGGTGCAATGTCCAAACGCGAACCATCATTCCGACTTTAAACAAAAGCCAGCACGATCACATGATATCAACATGACCATCACATGCCCTCGGAAAGATCACAGGTTAGATCTTCCGATCTCACCCAACTTCAAGCCAAGCTTTGGTATTTCCTTTAATTTTTAATGGACACATCAACGAAATAAATCTTGTGTTGCTTGTAAGTTTTTGACCTCAAGTTTGCTGGAATCAGCGTCTAGCAATAGATCACATCTGTCCATTGAAGTTGTAAACTAAGTTATCATCCTTGAAAATCGACATAGAAGAAACACCTCATTAGGATCGTAACTCGAGGTGTTCTTCACGCCATCACAGTTTTCATCGCAACAGAACTTATTGCAATATTATCTACAGTGACTTGTTCCTTCACCATATCTCCTTTGGCGTTATTGATTGCGCCTTCTCCGTTCAGTTTATAGTACTGGATACCCAGATGATATATAATCAAGAGCTCTGTAAGACAGCAGCAATACACACCTTTTTCACAATTTCCCAATCTGTCAATGACCCTAGCTCAGATAGAGGTCGCAAGATTCCATGCATTACAGCACCCAGTTGGGATTCAATTTCTGCGATCTTGGTCTCTGAGGAACCAATCCTGACCACAGCTACTGTCTCTGTCCTGTCCGATATGCCGTAGCGTTTGATCGCTTCACTGATCTAGAGTAACCATGGGGCGTTAGCCAGCGCAACCAGGTCCATCAACCAGAGCATTGAATACATTGTTGGACGGATTGAGCATCCAAAGGATCTCCGAATGGACCGTCTTTGTTCGTAGAGCGTCCTGAGAGGCGGCTAGTAACGCCTGGTAGATAGCTGTCTGAAGATGCAGTTGACTGGTAATCTATGGATTGGGATTGAGCTCGCTCCATCATGATATCTGGAGCATCAAGAGAGATAGCTGACAAGACTGGCATCAATGAATGCGAAATTGACTGCCTCCTGCTCCTGAGTACCTTGAGATGATGATGCTAGTACAATATCAGCACGAATCTGGCTTGCATTTGTGACGTCGCGATAGAGGAAAGCGAAGACAGTAGTTAGATGCGGTGGAAGGTGAGGGTAGTGGTAGACCTCCATGGTACATGGTCTGCCATGATANCTGCCATGATATCTGCTCAGATATCTTATTTCCTCAGTGTCTACATAAAGTTTAGTACCTTGTACTTGATATTTACCCGCAGAAAGTGCAAATGACAGTAAGCCCGCTTCTGGGCGTGTTTTATACTAAGGGAAACTAAGAATAACAGAAAGCAACCAATACATGCAGAATCTAAAGGATAGCAGAAAGGTAATTAATCCAATCGTTCCGACTTGGCGTTGTGATTGTACTCTTTACTCAGATTGTCAACAGATAACCACCGCACGAGAAGGTAAAAGATGACCACTCCTCCACAAAGAATGAAGAACAGTGTACGGAATACATGTTCGCGGACATATATTTCGGCGTAAGTTATTTGCTTGCTGAAGTACTGGTCGNAAAAAAAAAAAAAAAAGGTCAGCGGAAGGACAAGAGTTTCCCTGTCTCATGACCTACCCTGGCCATTCTTTCCACGCTATTCTCAGAATATTTAACCTTGAGCTTGCCGGCGAGAGCATCTTCTACTGCCAAAAATACAGTAGGGGTCGAGAACTTGATTGGCCGACCGTTTTTGTCTTGATCCATGTAGCGGAGGTGCTATAATCCAATAAGCTTAAGCAGTCTGAACGAGGAACAAATTTTCCTATACCTGGTGGTCGGCAATCACAGTTGGTGGTTCAGCTGAGGATGCCGCCTGGATACCATACATGCTCTTCATCCATTTCTCCCACCTCTGCACATTCATCCAAGTAAAAACGACCCTGTTCATATCCACAGAACCCTTCTTCCTCTTCACCCATTTCTTTCCCATCTCGACAACCTTCTCAGACGCTGCTGCCTTGCTTGCCCCCGTTACAGCGACAATTACAACCAACGGATGATGTTTAGCGTTCATCACATCTTGAAAACTATCCTGAGTCAACTCTAGTGCTGCTGGAAGTCGATTCATCATCAACCAATCCCTGATATCTTCCGAGCTCTTAGGGGTTGCTGTGAATGTTGCGGCATGAAGCTGGTGTTTGAACACCAAGATTGAAGGGGACGAAGGGGATATAGTGTAGTGATTGAAAAGGGCTGGGGAAGAGGATGTGAAGACAGGTACGGCCCCCAACAGTGCTGCTGATGCTTCAGAGACGGCAGCCTACAAAGCGTTCGATTTCTTTCACATAATTAGGGAATAGATATAACCCACTAGCGTTCTCTTGTCAGAGTCTTGGTACAAGAAGAGGAAGCTAACCTCATTCTCTGCAAGTTTATTGTTGAACTCTTCAGCTTGAATAGCAGTAACCGGTCTAGAACAATAATAATAGGTGATACGCCACTCAAGGGATATACGAAGAGGCAGTTTAACTCACGGTTGTGAAGCCTTCTCCACGAAAGTCTTGAGCTGTTCCAATTTACGGCCTCCGGCATAATCCGTCGAGGCACCATTGGCATAGTACGTCAAAGTAGGGAAGCCAGTAACACCTTTGGTTTTGCAGAATAAGTCGTGCTCTTCACAGTTCAGTTCCACGATGTTAACCTTGTTTTGCATGTGCTTCGCCAATTGCACCCAGATGGGTGCTAATTTCTTGCAATGGCCACACCTTCAGCAAAAAGTTCAGATTCCAGAGACATACCATTGATTAAGGTAAGAACAACAAACCATGGTGCGTAGAACTTCACAAACGTTGGTCCTTGGTCGATCGTAGTTTGAAAAGTATCTGGGGTAGTTGGAACTACAAGACCATGGATATTCAGAGATATAGCAGGGGCCGCCACTATGGGCTCATCCACAACTGAAGCTTTTGGCTCTCCAAACTCCTCCTGTTTGTCACGTAAAAACTTGGTCAACAAGTTGATATCTCTGGCCTTCTTGTAGGTTTCGATAAATTTACCACCATGATAAAAGTTCATTTGTGGATACCCGTTAACATTATTATCAGAACAGAGGTCTAGAGAGTTATAGGGAGAGGGTTCAACCGCCAGCGAGACATGATGAATCACAACCATCAGACGCACCACCATACTTCGAACAGTCTACTTGTGCCAGTTGCATAGTAAGACCCTCTTCAGAATCAACATATTCCACTAGCTCCTCCCACGTAGGTAAGAAATGTTTGCAGTGAGTGCAGTAGGGCGAGAAGAACTCTATGTACCAATTGCCGGAGGCTATTGTTGAACGAAAGTTTTCAGGGGTAAGCAGAATCAGCTTGGATGGGATAGCAGCACTAGCAACTGAATCTAGACAGATGTAAGCCAGTAGAAAAGATAGGGTAAGATGATGCAGAATTGCTCGTAGCTCCATGACTCCAGATTATGGACTCAGGAGTGTGAATGCTTTGGTGGCTGTGTTGAACTCGAGAACAATTGCTGAGCTGACAACCAGAAACAATGAACACTGCCCAATATTGACTACATAAGGCACACTACAGTCCTGCTTCTAAATTTGCATGTAAAATCCATAGTTTAATGTTAGAGTACATGTGCTACGTGTGTACTGATTTGACTTCCAATTCATGTCCTATACTTCCCTTACAAACGATCTATTAAGAATGAGAAATCTGATATTGCCTTCTTGAAGCAACAAGGCACTTACTGACGTTCCCAAGGCTTCTACAAGCCTCCTGGACACGCTTGGTCAGAGTCTTCTCGCCCTCACGTACCCAGACACGAGGATCGTAATACTGCAGAGAACATTCAGCTTTCCCACTTTAGCCAGGAAGTGATGAAGAGTAAAGAACCTTCTTGTTGGGCTTATCAGAACCTTCAGGGTTTCCAACTTGAGATTCCAGGTATGCCCCCTTGGTCTTAATGTAGTCCTGCGATGCAACATAAGTGTGATGTATATACTCGGTTTGATCAGCATACTCGAATGCCAACAAGGTAGGCCCATTGGGTGTCGGTGTCGACATTCATCTTGATAACACCATGGCCGACTGCTGTTTTGATTTCCTCCTCAGTAGAACCGGATCCTCCGTGGAAAACAAGGTACCTGTGAGATCCTTGAGAGATGTGTCCAGCGTCATAGAAGCAGCGGCTTACAGCGGCTTATCAGTCCCAGGCTTTAGGTTCAATTTCCCGGAGGCAAAGGCTTGATGCTTGCCGAGGAGTTCAGGATGAAGTCGAACATTTCCTGGCTTGTACACTCCGTGGACATTGCCAAATGCTGCAGCGATACTAAAGTTGGGACCGATCTTGTTCAACGCGTCGTATATTTCATAAACATCTTCGGGTTGTGTATAAAGACTGGCATTGTCAACACCCGTATTGTCAACACCGTCCTCCTCTCCACCAGTGATGCCAATCTCCATTTCCAGCCAGAGTCCAAGAGGAACCATGCGCTTGAAATACTTTACGCAGGTCGCAATGTTCTCTTCTTTGCTCTCCTCGGAGAGATCAAGCATATGTGAAGAGAACAGCGGCACTTGATGCTGTTTGTAGTATTCTTCATCGGCTTTAAGCATTCCTTCGAACCATGGGAGAAGTTTAGCTGCACAGTGGTCACTGTGAAGAATGACTGGACTACACAATTAATGTATACCTAAGAAACCAATTGATGATATGTGAGCTTCCTCAACTTACATTCCGTATGAGGCAGCTACAGTTCTAATGTGTAGCGCAGCAGCTGTTGCGCCCGTTATAGACGCCTGTTGATTGTCGTTGGAAAGACCCTTTCCAGCAAAATAAGCCGAGCCTCCTTGTGAGACCTGGAGGATGATGGGAGATTTGACATCCCTAGTACAGGTTATAAGACTCGAGATAGAGGAGAAACAGATGTTGACCTAGCGGCCTCAAGCGCTGCATTGGCAGTTGAGGAAGACGTAACATTCTGTATAATAGATTAAAGAAGGAAGAACGAATTGAAAAGAGCAACGGTCTCACGATAGCCTGAATAGTGGCATTCAGTGAGTGGGGGTGATCTCACTAGGAGTACAATGACACCGTACTCACTGGAATTGCAAACTAAAGTTCCGAAGATAAATTAGCAAACTTTAGTCTCCTCCTAATGTTTCACTGACACTGTTTGCCTTGGCATAATCGAAGAGCTTTCGTACTTGGTCTCCAGTAAGAACTCCAGCCTGAAAGCTCGAACTGAGGGGGATCGGGAGAGTAATCGGTATGATGCTCTTACGGGAACGATGTCGAGGACGCCCATTGTAGATATGAATACTTCAATCTGGTGATCAGGGTAGATGAGAGTTTCAGTCAAACGATATCCTCTCGACGCAAGTGCTTATATATGTAATCATTTAGGAGGTCCGGCCCGGAAAACGCACTGTTTACGAATCAGTGCAAACACTGGTTGCAGTGGTAAGGCATCTTAATATCTAGCTGACATTACATTGGAATGTATCATAATTATTGAATATTAAATGTTTGAGTGTCGTTGAGAATTATTGATTATCGAATATGGAATGCTTGATGGACTTGCGGAGCATCACTGGATACATGGTAGGCGTGCTGTGATCAGATCGCGTTTCTTGATCACACAATTTTGAATCCTGACCTACTCCTTAGCTGTTCATCTCATTTTTGGCCATCCTACTCATCTAATAGACATGTCAATGCAAATTTTCGGCGGACAGGTAATTCATCGTGTATCACACGTCACATACATTTTCAACAACTGCTTCTACAGGCAACAGAGGAAAAGGCCGAAAATGCGCGGATGTCCTCCTTCGTTGGCGCACTGGCCGTTGGAGATCTTGTAAAATCTACGCTAGGACCCAAAGGAATGAACAAAATCTTGCAATCTTCTTCTTCTGGAGATATCAACATCACCAACGATGGTGCTACCATCCTGAAGGCTATTCAATTGGATAACGCTGCAGCAAAGATCCTCGTCAACATATCCAAAACCCAAGATGATGAAGTTGGCGATGGTACAACTAGTGTTTGCGTATTGGCAGCGGAGCTACTGAGAGAGGCAGAGAAGCTTATTGCGCAGAAAATCCACCCCCAGACTATAGTGGATGGATTCAGGATAGCCAGCTCTGGGGCTCTGGCTGCTCTTGAGAAGTCAGCTGTGGATAACGCGTGAGTCTTCTTGGACATAGTGAATTTACTTCTATCTCCTATGATACTCCAGTGCAGATGCAATAGCATTTCGAAAAGATCTCTTCAACATCGCTCGGACAACTTTATCATCCAAAGTCCTGTCACAAGACAAAGACTATTTCGCCAACCTGGCTGTTGACGCAGTTTTACGGTTAAAGGCATGCCTCTAAACTCTTGCATTGATGATATACCTCACGTATAGTATAGGGATCAACCAACCTTGAGCACATCCAGGTCATCAAAAGAGTTGGTGGAAAACTAAGGGATTCGTATCTAGACGAAGGTGTGCACCGATTATGGAAAAAAACTAAACTAATTTCAGTTCTGTGAAGGTTTCATTCTAGATAAAACAATCGCAACAGATTCTCCTAAAAGGATGGAGAATGTCAACATCCTTATCGCAAACACATGTTGGCCAATCATTTCTTGACGATTTCTAACCCCCACTCACACATGCCATACTTGCAGCAATGGACACCGATAAAATCAAAGTTTTTGGTGCTCGGGTAAAAGTGGATAGCACGGGCAAGCTCGCTGAGTTGGAACGTGCTGAGAAGGTTGTCATCACGTTGTTCCCTTATCCTAACTCTATGTGTTTATCCTTTGATGCAGGAAAAAATGAAAGCCAAAGTTGATGCTATTGCATCCCACGGCATCAACTGCTTCGTGAACCGGCAACTTGTTTACAACTATCCCGAGTCTCTTCTCGCTGAAAAGGGCATCATGGTGATAGAACATGCAGACTTTGAGGGCGTCGAACGATTATCTCTGGTAACCGGTGGAGAAATTGCTAGCACGTTCGACAGACCAGAACTAGTGAAGTTGGGTCACTGTGAACTGATCGAAGAGATTATGATCGGTGAAGACAAGGTCTGATATCCCTTTCAGCTTGTTGAAAGCATGGTCTGAATATTTTTTTAGCTCATTAAGTTTTCTGGGGTAGCTGCTGGTGAGGCATGCACGGTCATTTTGAGAGGTTCAACCACACAAATGGTCGATGAAGCCGAGAGATCACTTCATGATGCATTGTCTGTCCTTGCACAAACTGTCAAGGAGACTAGAGTCGTTCTTGGAGGCGGTTGTTCGGAGATGTTAATGAGTTGTGCAGTCGACGAAGCGGCAAGAAAGATCAAGGGGAAGCAAGCTATTGCTGCTGAGGCATTTGGAAGAGCGCTGAGGCAGATTCCAACGATACTTGCTGACAATGCTGGTTACGATTCTTCGGATCTTGTTGCAAGACTGCGAGCAGCGCATTATGAAGGCCAGGGTGATGCGGGACTCGGTAAGTTTACTTGGTCGGCCAGTCTTGCCATTGTTTCTGAGTATTCTCATGTGCAGACATGAACGAGGGAACGGTTGGGTCGATGAAAGAACTCGGGATTACTGAAAGCTACAAGTTGAAACGACAAGTTGTCCTCAGTGCGAGCGAAGCAGCGGAAATGATTATACGGTACGCCGTGGTTGACCGTACCTGCTCCTAAACTGACTGCGTTCCTAGTGTTGATGATATCCTGCGTGCTTCACCGAGAAAACGAGAAGCAGTTTGATCACTATCTTTATCCATACACTGATCCTCAGCGCATTACATATATATAGCTCGTCCATATAGATATTGCCTTGAGTATTCAAGAGTGGGAAGCTGTGTTTACGCCGAGATCAAAAATGCTCTAAGTGATGAACATGATATACTGATTTGTATTATTGATATGCGCAGCCTGCAAATGCTTATAATTATTGTGATCTCGACGTGTCACACATTTCACCATTTCTTTCTCTTCCTACCCTGCCTACCCTACCTACCTGCGTTGATTCATTCCTTTTCACCCTTCTATTCGCGCAAGAGTGTCAACACTACATTTTGTTGTCAACCAATTTGCTTGTTTTGCTAGTCCAGCATGACTACTAGCGTAAGAGCAAGACGCCCTGCGTCACCTCCTCCAGGTTACAGCCTTTCCGCCAACCCGCCTCACCAACCTTCTCAGAGATTTCCTAATCCACGCTACGAGCATCTTGATGCAGATGAAAGGAGAGCCGCCGCTTCTAAAGGTGCTGCACCGGGGAGAACCAAGATTTATCCACCTGGAGGTTTGGATATGTCCCCTGGCGAATGGAAATTACTCTTAGCAATCGTGCTGGTTGCTGCTGGAGTACGTTTGTTCAAGTTATCACAACCTAACAGTGTCGTGTAAGTTCGATTGAAATTTGCGATTACAAGTAATCCTAATCGACCTGGCGGTCATAGCTTTGACGAGGTGCATTTTGGGAAATTCGCCTCCAGGTACATCAAAACACGATATTTTGTTGATGTCCATCCTCCTCTTGCGAAGATCCTCATTACACTCGTTGCATTCATATTCGGTTATAATGGGGATTTTGATTTTAAAGATATCGCGAAGTGAGCACCAGCAGCCATCAGCCTTTGTGAGCAGATATTGATCACGACTACGCAGAGTATACGACAACGTACCCTACGTTGCAATGCGAATGCTACCAGCCGTCCTCGGCGTTGCCACTGTTCCTCTGGCCTATCTGACCTTACGAATTATGGATTGCAAGGTCACAACGTCTCTCCTTGCCGCCCTATTTATCACTTTCGAAAACGGAATGGTCACTCAATCAAGACATATCCTTTTGGATTCTCCCCTTATATTCTTCACAGCGCTCACGATATTCTTTTGGTGTGGTTTCTGCAACGAAGACAAACACGAACCGTTCACGGAAACCTGGTGGGCTTGGCTAATCCTCTCTGGATTATCGCTGGGTGCGGTGGTCAGCTGTAAATGGGTGGGGTTATTCACTATTGCAACGGTCGGACTCAGCACGGTCAATCAGCTGTGGACATTGCTCGGTAATCTTCGTGTGCCTCCCAGGTTGTTCATCCGGCATTTCATGGCGAGGGCTATTTGTTTGATTGTGATACCTATTCTATTTTATATGGCCATATTTTCCATTCATTTTGCCATATTGGAAAATTCTGGAGAGGGCGATGGTTTTATGTCTTCTGAATTCCAGCATACCCTTGGTGGAAGAAAGATGTTGGACACGTTTGCAGGTGGGTCTCGGGCTCCTTTATGTCCCTGTTCTATTTGCTGAAGCAACTCTAATAGATGTTGCTATTGGGTCTGAAGTCACCATCCGTCATGTAAATACCCAAGGTGGCTACCTACACTCTCACCCACACAGTTATCCTGGTGGAAGTAAACGTGACTGCTCTTGGTTGCTCACTAAAGTTCGTTCTGGCTGACATCTGGTTATAGAACAACAGATCACCCTTTACCCTCACCGAGACCAGAACAACAACTGGAGGATATACAATACCTCAGCGACTGGTGGCACCGAGCCATTCGACTACTTGAATGAACCTATTCGCCACATCACCTTTGGCATGAGAATCAAGCTTTTGCACGTCCCCACAGGCCGTCGTCTTCACTCTCACGATCATCGTCCACCTGTGTCTGATGTGGACTTTCAAAATGAAGTATCAGCTTACGGAACAGTCGATTTTGATGGTGATGCCAACGACGATTGGATTGTGGAGTACCACAGCGGAAACAAGAAGGATAGAGAATCGTACAAAAGGCTGAGAACACTCAGGACGAAGTTTAGATTAAGACATGCCCTCACAGGTTGTTACTTGTTCTCTCATAAAGTGAAATTACCGGACTGGGGCTTCGAGCAGCAAGAAGTGACCTGCAACAAGAACGCCGTGCTCGATAATTCGTTGTGGTACATCGAGACAAACACCCACTCTGCCTGTGAGTTAGTCTCTAGTATCATTGACAAGTAAATCTTTGACATGGTGGTAGTACTGCCGGATGCAGAAAAAGTCAATTATCGCCTCCCAGGATTCCTGGCTAAGTTCTGGGAACTCCAGAGCGTGATGTGGACGACCAATGCTGGATTAACAGACAGACACACGTATGATTCGCGACCTGAGTCTTGGCCTGTACTGCGACGTGGGATAGTACGTTTTACTCCCTTTAGTTTTACTCACATCTAAATAGCCATTTTTATAGAATTTCTGGGTGAAAGATCACCGTCATATATACTTGATCGGTAACCCAGTTGTATGGTGGTTTAGCACACTCGCCGTATTCTTGTACGCAGCTCTTCGTGGCTTCCTCATCTTGCGTGCCAAACGTGGGTACAGGGATTTCGAAAGCAGTAGGTCTTTCCTTATGGTTATAATAGCTTATCTGACATAATTTGGCAGCCAAGGTAGTCAAATACGACAACCTTTGTGGATTCTTGTTCATGGGCTGGGCTCTGCACTACTTTCCCTTCTACATCATGAGTCGACAGCTCTTCCTTCACCATTACTTCCCCGCTCTTTACTTCGCCATCTTACTCTCCTGTTCTGTCTTTGATTTTTCAACCACTACTTTACGTCCCAAGGTTCGACTACAGATTGCTGCAGTTTTGGTTATAATTGCAATTACCACATTCGTGCACTTCAGCTCATTGGCGTATGGGACTCCGTGGACCAAGAGCAAGTGTCATAGTTCGAAATGGCTCAAGACATGGGATTTCTCTTGGTATGTACCTGCCCTTGGTCTAGTTCATGGCTGACTGAGTGGCATCCCTATGTAGTAATGAGTTTTTGGATAATGTACGTTCCATTGTCTCACCACAAAAGTAGCTAATTTGTTGGTTAGTATTCTCAATACTCCGGGATAGCACCCGCGACTCCAACCAAACCTACCACCCCGGTAGCCACTATTGGTGGTGAACCAGGTGGTAGACCTCCGGTAGTTGTAGAAGAACCTCAGAAAGCTCTGGAGCAGGCTCAGGTCGATGATTCCACGTCCATCGTCTTTGGCAAGGTGGAACCCGGTCGAGATATATTTGCAGACAAAGCAGCAAGAAACGATGTCAAGAGCCAAGAACCTCTTGCACCACCAGTGGAGGACAGAAAAATTGGGCATGTTGTAACTAGCCCTCAAGAGACACCAAATGGTGACGAAAAGGTAGCCGAAGCGAAAAAAGAGGAGGAAGTACAAATCAAGGCAGAGGAAACAACGAAAAGTAGTTTCAATTCATTTCACTCTCTTCATTTCATGCTGACAGCGATTTCAAGATTCTGCCCCTGAGACTCCGAAGTTAGATAATAAGCCTCAGGGACCAAAACCAGAGGTGGAGGTAGAGGCCGATAAAGCTGCGCAGGAATTATACCCTGAAGAGGCGGCCAAAGACTAGTCTCCCTTGTAGTTAACTTATATATGATTTCTCTAATCGCAACATCATAATGAGATACTCAGCTGTACTCTTCTAGATTGTCACAGCCCACAAGATACCTCTGTCATGAGTTAGCAGCAATAATGACAGTTACTCATTCATGCAACTACAGTAGCTTCATACCCCTACTACCCTCCACACATGAATATTGGCCAATAGCGGCTCAGTTGAGACTCAGAAGTTGGAACAAACAATCACTCTTAGCTGCAACTCATAAGGCAATGTCATACCGAAGCCACACAGTGCAGAGCTGCCATGATTCCTATGAAGATTCTTCGTGTACCAGGTATTGCCAGCAAACCTGCAAACCAGGTTCTATGTTCCATAATCCAATTACCTGTTATTTGCCACCAGGCGGATTATTGCCAACCTTGGATGCATGTCAATCAACCATTGCTGGCACAGATGTTAATGTTTCTAACAAAGTGGTAGCTGCTTGGTTATTATATCAGGACTTCAATCTAACTGTATTCAAAGATAGATATCATTAAGTTCATTTACTGCTTATTGTATGCAACGGCTCTTCCTCAGTTCCTCAGATAATGTTGTTTAGAAACATTCTGAGGAGAAATCAATACTTTTGAATTCGTGTGGAAGAAATGAAATCGCTTACTGCGATGAACGATGCCAGGGCCGGATTCGTCATACTCTTGCTTGGAACACCACAAGTTCTGGAACGTGCTCAAGGATGCCAAAATAGAACCACCAATCCAGACAGAGTATTTACGCTCCGGAGGCGCGACGATCTTGACCTAGGGAAGGGCGTGGCATCAGGACTGCTCTTCGAGAGTTGATTGAGACACAAACCTTCATGCTCGATGGGGAAAGAGATGTGAGCTCCTTTTGCATACGATCGGCAATTCCAGGGAACATAGTAGTTCCACCAGACAAGACAACATTACCGTAGAGGTCACGACGAATATCCAGGTCACATTTGAAGATTGAGTTGTAACTGTGGAAGAGCGACATCAGATGATGCTAGGAATCAATTCGATTTGAGAAGGACTCACGTAGTCTCGTGAATACCAGCAGCTTCAAGACCAAGGAACGAAGGCTGGAAAAGAGCTTCAGGCGCACGGAAACTTTGTGTGACGATTTGATAAGCAAATAATAAGATAACGAGAGTCTGAATGTCTTACCGCTCGTTACCGATGGTGATAACTTGACCATCAGGTAGTTCATAGCTCTTCTCAAGAGCAGAAGATTGAGCCGCGGTCTGCATCTCCTGCTCAAAGTCGAGAGCAACGTAGCAAAGCTTCTCTTTGATATCTCGAACAATTTCACGCTCAGCAGTGGTAGTAAAGGGATAACCTCTTTCAGTCAGGTTCTTGATCAAGAGATCAGTCAAGTCACGACCCGCCAGGTCGAGACGGAGAATGGCGTGAGGAAGGGAAAAGCCTTCGTAGATAGGCACTGTATGGGAAACACCATCTCCGGAATCCAAAACGATACCAGTGGTTCGACCGGAAGCATACAGAGAAAGGACAGCTTGGATCGAGACATAGAAGGCGGGGGAATTGAATGTTTCAAACATGATCTGCGTCATCTTTTCACGGTTGACCTTTGGATTGAGAGGAGCTTCTGTGAGAAGAACAGGGTGCTCCTCAGGTGCGACACGGAGTTCGTTGTAGAAGGTATGGTGCCAAATCTTTTCCATATCATCCCAGTTGGTCACGATGCCGTGCTCAATCGGGTACTTCAAAGTGAGGATACCACGCTTGGACTGAGCTTCGTCACTGCAAAAGTACTATTAAACATCTAGAAATGGGCACAACCCGTTTCTACGCACCCAACGTAGGAATCTTTCTGGCCCATACCTACCATCACACCCTGGTGACGAGGGCGACCGACAATTGAGCTAGAGATTATAAGATCGATCGGCGGACAAGAAATACAGATACAATACAGGACGACGTACGGAAAAACAGCACGGGGTGCATCATCACCTAGTTAGTAAGTGTTGTAATGAGCTGAAGTATATTTGGGAATGAAACAGAGTAAATCACCCGCAACTAGAAGGAGAGATCAAATGTAAGAGATCAAAGGTAAAGTCAAGGATGCAATGAGAACTTACACCCAGCCTTGCACATTCCGGATCCATTGTCAATGACCTACAACACGGATTTATTATCAGTTTAAACTAATGGTTAAGAGTTTCAGCAATGGACCACATACAAGGGCAGCTACTTCGTCCTCCATGATAGATTATTCGTAAGAAAAAAGTAGAAGATAAGGAGTATTGTCGGATTGCTAGATGGCAAAGTAAGTCAAATTTTTATAGTAACAGCAATCGCAGCAAGAGAAAAAGACGATGTTGACTACTGCGAGCTGCGGGCGATATTATGGGCAGTGGATGACCTACCCTTGATTTAGTCCGTGGTCGTCTAAGGATAAGGGGCGAAGGGTATTTAATTGATTGATCAGATGGCTTTAGGGCCGGGCTGTCTTCCCATCTCGTCTTTCATTCCGCATCTGCACCGCATCCAAGACCCATTTGGTTGACAATCTATACAAGATACCATGAACAAACATTTTATCAAGATTATTCGACGTGTCTTACCGGATGTTCAAGATACTAGTACCACAACCTTTGTGGATTCCACAGCAATTCGTCCACATTTCGCCCATCATCACACTCATTTGACGCCGTCTCTGCACCACGCTTCAGTTTGGGCATATCTTGCTATAGCCTTCGTGATTCTTGCGTTATCTGCTATATTACTCTACGTGTTCTTCACCTCTTGCTGTTCAATTATGTACACATCTCAAGCAAAGTACAGATGGAATCAGTTACAGGTTTGTCATTTTCTGGTTTTCGGGTTATGCTTGCCCTTCAGCGCATCTGAGTATTGCTGTGCTCGGTTTTACTTAGCAAACCGTGCCACCCGAACCGAAATTACTGTATCCATACAGCTTCACTGCGGACAAGTCAAATTCCACGCTCATGGTCCTATCACCCGCAGTCGCGCATTTCAGCAATCATAGATCTCCTCCCGATCAGTCTCCACTCCTTCGCGGTCCACCTTTAATTTTTTGCTCAGATGCAACGAACTTGGATGCCCGCAGC
>CEMT01387418.1:0-15597 GCA_900068985.1 Pterula multifida
AAATGTTTTGCCTTGTTCCAGAACAATACTGGTGGCAATCGCATCCGCATTCTGACGAATAAGATTCTGTAACCTTGGCAATCATTCAATACGTTTGATTCATGCGATGCAAGGGTAAAGATCGAGCATACTCGATGGCAAATCGTTGCCTTGTAAGAATACTGGNGCGGCTCCATGTTTCGAATGCGTTAGAAGCACTTTCCACAGCCCGGTTGAATTCAGTAGGTGTTGTTTGCGGCACACGAGTAAGAACAGTTTGAGTTGACTAGAAGGTGAAGAACATAGCATTAAGCTTTGGCTGTGCTTCCACGCAGATGAATGAGTGAGAGAAAGCGTACTGGATCATGGACATCAACATATTCAGAGGTTTCGCTCTCGATGAACTGGCCATTGATGTAAATCTTTGTATTGGCTCCGCTGGCAGTAGTACCCTTCCATTCAGCGGAGAGCTTGTCTGCCTTTGGGCGAGCAACGGCACTGAGCGCGGTGCGTCGACACGAGGACGAGAAGGCTCTGATTGAACGGACGGACTGGGACCTAAGAGACATGATGATAGTCAAAGGAAAAGTGAATTGAGGGGCGGGCACTTACGATTCCGAAGTTGCTGGAAGCGTCGGATCATGCAATACTTAGTACTATTGGAGACCCAAGCACATGGCTCGTCCTCTTGATCCAACGTCCATCCACAATTTGATAACACCAACGACCTTAGAAGTTGCCGTCGTGTTTTTTTTTGTTTTTCTGGACGGCTGCATAGGATTGATGGTTCAACTTGATAACTATCGCACTGGCTAACCACTACATAAATTGATATCAACACCCAATCCAACTATAAAGGCAGCATGTGATACTCGGACGGTTATAACACTCCCAGCTCATCTACTCCCAGGCTGCCAGCCATATCCTTTCGTTCTCCTTCCACCTCCACAGTTAGACATATCAATGGCTGCTCCCGAAACCGCTACCACCCTGAATTACGCGTACGTCACAATACCTAGTCATTTCAAATTGCATCTACTGACCTCACATTCGCAAGTGGTCGATGGGTCATGGTACGTCGACATCGACCTTTAATACTTATCGATGACTCAACACACTTAAACTCAGAACAAAACTCTCAGCGACGATAGTGACCAACTTCTTGCCCTGCAGGGTGTAGGCTGGCTCACCCGCAAAGCAATCAAGGTTGCTACTGTCACTATCACTATCACGCATTACACAGACGAAGAAGGTATTGAACACGTCGACGCCGACCAGACCCTCGGCTTGGGTATTCCTGGTACCCGAGAGGAGAGGAACCTCTCCAACACTCCAAGAGAACACACCGACCACATTTTTGGGAGTATTATTGGTCGCTCTCTGGTACTTTCTTTGTTGAACATTCGTGACACCATTTTACTCAACGAATGGAAACTCATCAGCGAAGCAAAGTGGAAGATCTAGAGCACGAATTTCTCAAGAGGAATTGGACTGGAGACACTGTTAAGCACGGTGTTCTTCGGAGTATCGCGGAGAGTAACACTCCAAAGAGTGGAAGGACCTGGAAGGCTGACCAGGTGAGTATCCGTTTGAATTTCCACCCCCGCAGTTATATTGATTGTGCTCAGGTCTGGGGATTTGAGATCATAAACTCAGAGAGGAGATATACCAGACATGTCAAGTTCAATGGTCCCGACGGAGAGGACCTTAAGGTTCGCCTGGTTTATGACTACAGTAAGTCGTCCTCTCTTTGCCTCTCTATCCAACTGAATGACTCTGGGGTAGTTGGAGCTTGACTCTTCGCTAGTTGGATCCTATAGTTGTTGCATCCGATCGTGAGACTCAAACCAACCGTCAGGAAATGTGTAACCCTATGATTACTCTGACGAAATCTGTATATAACGTCGATACCTCACGTATTTACACCCCAATAATATCAACGCGACTCCGCAACTCTTCATATCTTATCGTTCGATTTGAGATCGAGATCTCGTGATCAGTCGGTTATCGTCCTACTCTCTAAGTCTTAGTTACAGTCTACCACGTCTATTTTTCGAGGATGATAGCAATTGATATTCTCACAACATTTTCTTGAACATGGTGCTAGTAAGACAAGGGAAACTGTAATGGGTTATAGTGCGGTAAGTTTCCTGATTTCGTCGTCGTTTTGCCCAGCATTCATTCTTGAATGGTATTGAGTATCCCAATAGTTCACTCTGACAGCCTTGTAGATAGGTTCTTTGAAATAATCTCCTTTGAATCATTATGTACGTTTCCAGCAGCACATCGATTGACTGTTAGCTAGCCGCCGTTCCAAAGAGATCATCTTATCAAGTCAGTGGTTTTTTATGGGTCCCTCTCATCCTTTCGACCAATCGCTATAGGTATAATTGCGCATCACTTAGGAGTGGGTGCACTCAAAACATCGCGGGCAAGAGTAGCTTCTGTTCCTCGGGGGTGGAGGTCACCTCAAGCCACGGCCCATCATCC
Organism: Pterula multifida; assembly: GCA_900068985.1. Taxonomy (NCBI): domain Eukaryota; kingdom Fungi; phylum Basidiomycota; class Agaricomycetes; order Agaricales; family Pterulaceae; genus Pterula; species Pterula multifida. The sequence continues at coordinate 2,470 of CEMT01387418.1, forward strand.
CTGCACAATACAGTCTTGCTGATTTCGGCAAGGAAGAACTGAAGTCGTTTCCAGAACTCCAGTCATTCAAATGGTAAACAGGCCCTACGTGCCAACATGGCAAGTAAACTTTGAAACTATTGCTTTGGTAACCTATTGACAAAATATATGTAGATATTCCTAGAACTGCGGGGTTAGTCCACTGAGAATTGGTACAAAGGCAGTATAGGAACCCGCATGGGATGGTCACTAATCCCCAACTCACCCACTCCTAGCCAGTCGCTTCACTGTTCATAGTCACGGCAATGGCGGCACCAATAACATCTACCACTCTGGACTTTAGGTATGTTCTGGACTTTACATACTGTGTAATCCTCTGAACCTCGCTCTTTCACAGCGGCAAATGGGTCATGGTCAGCCAACAATACATTATCTACCTTAGGGAGAGAAATTGAAGGAATTCATCTTGAAACAGAACAAATCTCTGTCCAACAAGCCTGACGAAATTCTGACCCTTCAGGGAATTGGGTTTCTGACTCGGAAGGTGGTCAGCTTTGCCACTATTACTCAAACAATCAAGCACTACAAAGACAGTCAGGGTATAGAGCACATTGAAAACGACCAATCCTTTGCTGGTGGTCTCGCTAGCACCAAAGAGGAGAGAGTTTACTCCAACAATCCTATCGGTCACTCCGACCATCTCTACGGACCTATCATTAATCGATCTGAGGTAAGTTTTCTTCTCAATGGCCTTACATCATCTCGTTAACAATAGCTCAGAGGAGCAGGGTGGAAGCTCTTGAACACGAGTATCTAAAAACAGGCTGGACTGAGGACACTGTTGAGCACGGTGTCCTTCACACTATTTCCGAGAGTGACACTCTGAAGAGTGGAAAGGTGTGGAAAGCCGACCAGGTAAGCTCTTCTTGTAGGTCCTGCAATTCGTAAATATTGCATAACGATCACCTGTTCTTTCAAGACCTGGGGGTATGAAATCATCAATGGAGAGAAGAGGTACACTAGACGTATTAAATTTACTGGGCCGAAGGGAGAAGATCTCGAGGTCCGCATTGTCCATGATTATCGTGAGTGCTGTTTTTCCTGGGCCCCATCAACCTTTACATTTAACCTATTCCTTGACCTAAGTGGGGACTGCCTAAGCGCTTCAAGGATAAAGTATGAGCTGGGATGGGACAACATCAATACCCATTAGTGTATACATCTATGTATATAGCTCCTCTATCCATGTCACAGGGGGTGGTAATATCAACACCTCTGTAAATTCTATTGGCCTGTGTTCATTTATTCAGTCGGAATCATTACAAGTAGAGTTTTTAATGTTCAGTGCAAGAGCTTGTTGTCTCGTGAAAGGGATATATAGATGGGCTATCAACGCTCATGAATAAGAGGTTCTTCTACCCATAAGTTATAATCACTACATCTTGGTAGTTGAGACTTGGATATTGGAATACTCAGAGCCAATGCAACTAGCTATCTCGAGCCAGGATTGAAGGAGCGATCAATTGATCATTACGTAATCATTGTCTAAGCACGTCGGCTCCTCTGCGACTGAGTTTACCTGAGCCTAAACCCAGAATTTTTTGAAACATGCTTGCATCACTTTGGGTGTTGTAAACTAAAAGCCCCAGCAAATTTCAGTGCAGTCATTTGCAAACCAAATCCGACTCCGAGAATATGGCATCACGATCTTCGCAATCAATCACAGTTCACTGGGCATTGGACGCTTACACATGCATCGCTCAGCTTAGAATCATTACTACCCACGCTCGTTCCATTTCCGCTTCACTCATTCCTCACCCTCGTCATCGTCATGACGAGCAACGAAATGATAAAGGAGTGTTCTAGTTCAGAAGATTCATTTCGTCGTTCTACAACCAACAACAAGCACCAGCAAGAGCAGAGTCTCAGCTCCAGTGCTGTGACCACCGAGAATAATACCGAATCTGATACCATTGAAATGGTAGCACAAGATTTAGCAACCGATATAGAGTCTCGTCCGTTGAATTCCAGTCGATTATCATGCAACTCAAGATTGAGGGCCAGGATCAAGCGTACATTCCCTCGCATGTACCAACAGCTAACCCGAATTGCGTTGTTCGTGCGGGGTCCAAGGCCAAAAGTTGATCTCCTTGGTACGAAGCCGCGCTTTTCCGCAAGTTTGCACATGTCTCACAGGCTTTCAAAGAGCCAAAGCCGTTGTTGGATATTGACGGCTCTTTCATCGGAAGATATTACTCTTTCCCCATAGAGTCCACACTCATTCGGATAACACGCCCTCTTACAAGATCATGGATCTTTATTATTTTCGTCGTTGCCTACATCATTGGACTCGCTTTCTTAAGCAAAGTCCAATCATTCGACACCCCGGCAGAGAGCTTCATTGGTTGCACTTCGACTTTCTGGAGGTGTGTTGTCTCCCCATGCCATGATCTTGCAACCAGAGCTCTTCAATACTCATTGCTTTACTACCAGCCGCAATGACGGCTGCGGTTTAAACGGGCAGCTCTGTGGGGCCCTTCCCAGCAACTCCAGCGCCACGTTCGATTTTCGCTGTCCTGCCCAGTGTGATAACGTCATCTTGCAGAATCCACGAACAGTAGGAAACGAGCAGATCGCTTTTGTGCCCCTCATCGTTGGCGGTGGTGATGATCTAGAAACTTATAGAGGGGACAGCTTCATATGTGCCGCCGCTATCCAGTCGTGAGTGGTTACGCCTTTTCTGGATAAAGCTCTGAGGTTCATGATTCCCTTTCTAGTGGGATTGTCAGTAGCCATAAAGGGGGTTGTGCAACCTTGGAGATCATTGCTAACTTTACCGACTTCCTCCCACGAAGTGAACATGGTCTGGAATCTATAGGATTCCACACCATATTCCCAATTGGGTTCCGGTTTACAGATACTAACTCCATGGCCCATTGTGAGGATCTACGTAACCAAGTTCTTGGCTTTAATGTCGCTATAACCTGCATCTTATTCTTTTTCCTCCGGCCTAACGCGCTGGTTCTATTCTGGTCTCTTGTTTGCATCGGATTCTGGCACGTAACACTTTTCTCTCAACCTCGCGCTTCTCCACCCATCCTGAGTGATGCGTTTGGAACTTTTCTACCCACCTTGTTCATCTGCTATGCTTTCTGGCGTTTAGCATTTCGTTTCACGCTTCCAACATTTTTGCGCAACGCCCCCTATGAAGCTGCGGTTTGGTACCTTGGTCCCTTCTGGGTCGGCGTCCTATTCAATCTTACCTTTGATCAAATTCCCATCTCAAGGCTGTTAGCCAGTGATATCTCCAAACGAGCAGGGGGCATTGTTTCTCTCATCGTCATGGTCATCGTTGTAGCGGCGTGTGTTCTACATCAAATCACCGTGATCAGGAAAACGGGCTGGTTACCTCACTACTTGAAATGGTACATCATTGGAGGGTTGGTGTTACTTGTACTTTCTCAACTGCCTGGATTGCAGTTGCGGGTACACCACTATATCTTTGCAATGGTGTTTCTTCCTGGGACAGCGTTTCCGACTAGGCTTTCTGCCATCTTCCAGGGAGTTTTATTAGGCATGTTTTTAAACGGTGCCGCGGCTTACGGGTATGATTCTATTCTACAAACAGCTGCTGAGGCATGTGTTTGTTCTTCTATGTGTTGTACCAGATATTTATGGGATCACTATCTTAATAGCTTCGACAAGATGCCCCACTTGGCTCAGAACTTCCTCATTTCCTGACTAACTCAACTAACTTTAATTCATCGATTCCTTTTGTGAATCAGACGATAATGTGGGCCGCCCTGCCTGGAAATGGGACGTGGGATGGATTTGCATTGCTCGTAGACGATGTAGAGAGGTATATCGGAACCTCGTTGGAGTTCTCACTAGCAGCGTTCGATCCTTTGCTGCCGCATTTCTTTAGGTTGGCGGTGAGTCTGTCCTCTCTCCTCCCTGTGTATGTAGGTATTAATTATGTTGCTAGTTGACCGCAGGAGGGGTATCTGGAGATTTTACCATGCCTGCCACATTGTGGCCAAACGGTACATGGACGGATCCATTGGATGGACCCTCATAGCACTCCTTTATTCTTTTCTGTGTTTTTCATCAGATTTCTGTGCTTTTATTGAGTTGCGCTAACTTAGGCATTACATTTGTCCTTTTGTACCATGTCGCAATAGATTAGATTTCACTATCCAAAGCGATCCCCAATGTTATGGCCTATGAGTGAAAAGGACTCGAAGGATCTAGCCTGTGCTAAAATAACTCGTTCACACTAAGTCACCAAACACAGTCATGTGGCCGTACAACTTCGGATCATGATGGAAAAATCGGAATGACCTTGATTTCTACGGCCAGGATGCCAGAGAAGCGGTCTTTTCAGGACGGACAGTGTATGTTCCCCACATACTGTTGATGTCAGCACACTGAGTGCGGCATACCAGATTTTACTTGTGTTGATTCGAGAAAGCCCGTTCCAAAACAGCGATGGTACTGCAATCTTTGCGTTTGTGGGGAACCTATATCCAAAGACTATATGACTAAATCTCAAGCCCTCTCGCATGAGAAGCACTCTGCCGAGCATATGAAGAACGTTTCTAACTCTGAGCTAAGCCAATGGTGGTACACGCCTCCAGATGTCTCGGCTTGGGATAGGGATCCACCCATGAAAGTACGATCATTAGCTGATCTGAAAGCGCAAGACTCTGGTGGATACGAAAACTGCGCTTCTTACCTGATACCGTTTTGGAGGGATGCATTGATGGCAGCGGAGAGAGGTGAAGAGCTGAAATTGGAGAAATTCATTGAGCAGAGGCACAAGAGGGAAATGGAAAGTGGTTGGGGCGCTGTAGGGATTGAAAGTGGAAACTTTTGGACATACGAACCCGGTGGGTGGGGAGAAGAGGCAAGTTCGCTCGGAAAGGAGTGCGTTAAGAGTTCTTTAGGAGGGAAGCAAGATGAAATGTTGGGATTAGGATCGCATGGAGAACAAGACGTTGATCTACAATTTATTGAAGCCATAGCTTCTCTATGTGACGCCGATTCAGAGAAAAAGCAGAGGATGTACCAGTTCTACCAAGTCAGTCCTATCGCTCCCTCGTCTCTCTCTTCATCTCATCCAGTTCTGGCCCAGATGTCGACACCAGATAAGGTCCAGATGATTCAGGACATGGCCCGCTTTCTTCATACCCTTCCTCACCGTTAAACTTAAAACACCATGGTATCAAGTTTGCCAGGTGATGCGAGTACTATTCAACTGTTCATTCATCTTGCATACAGTATCCGAATCGATGTCTATATGTACTGTATGTACCTTCCTAGGCCTCTCACAGGATCCAACTAGCCCACTTATTAACATATTGATATCTCATTTTCCACATGCTGTGCTCAGCGTTACCCTTGCTGTGAGCGGCTATTCTAACAGCAATGAGCTGAGTCTTAACCGTGATGAGAACGACGAATCACATCGCCAGCGACATAGCCAAGACAACCAAGGCAGCCTTATTACAAATAAACCCTGCTTCCAATCTTACCACTTTCTATCCCTTACTGCCATGAGCATGAGACCCGATGACCGCCCCCTGCCTTATGGCTGGATCCAGCAGTTTGATCCAAATTCCAACCATATCTTCTACGTGAGTCACCCGTATGACTTATAAGCAATCTCCTATATATGACTTTCTAGGTAGACACCAAGGCCGATCCTCCTCGGTCTATCTGGGTCCATCCTTACGAGGTGGTTTCCGTTCGTTCAAAATGTCTGATTATATATTCTTATATGCTTCACATGTACAGGATGAGCAATATCTTTCAGAGCACCCGGAAGTAAGAGAAAAAGTTAGACTAGACAGCAAAGGTCAAGACTCCAAGGTTGAAGAGACGTCCGATTTGCCTCCCTATGAGGTAGGAAATTCAGACTCTAAGCAGTCTTCTTCGAATGCGGCTCCTCCTAATACCGAGGAAAACCTGCAATTCAACAAGAAAAAACGAGGTTTCTTTGGCAAACTGAAAGATGCAGCCGTTGGAACAAAAGAGGAGCGAGAAGCAGCCAAGAAGAGGGATCAAGAGGTATTTTCTCAATCACAGTCTAGACTCTCATCATTTTGTGTTTAATAAATACTTATTTCATCACAGTGGGCAGAAGCTAGAAGACAGGAAAAGATGGCCTACTTTAATCAACAGGCTGCCGCTGGCTATGGGAGCGGGTCTTATCATCAGTCTTATGGACCTCCACAGATGGCGCCCCAAATGATGTACAGTCCTGGACCTAGCTACGGTCGTCCGGTTCATGATCCTAGGCAGTATAGTTATCAACCTCAGCAAGGCCCATATCCACCATACCCTCAGCAAGGGCCTTATTACGGTCAAGCACCTATGATCTATGGTCCGCCACCACAGAAGTCTAGTGGTAGTAGTGCGGTTCCTCTCATTGGAGGCCTTGCAGGAGGATTGTTACTTGGTAGTTTGTTGGGCTAGCGTTGTTACATAAATCAGTACCACTAGTGTCTACGTCCTTGGATATCGATTGATGTTATTACCGACTTAGGTAAATAATAGCTTTTCAGAAGGCTTTAATCATAGGTATTATCAGTCTATCTTCGAAGTGATCAGCGTGGATAGTCCGACCTTTTCTGGTACAATAACACACAAGCCTTAGTGGCCATTGTTGCCGAATTTGATGAGATCTTGCGACTGATGCATGAGAGGTAATCTATTACTGTAGGAGTCGTCGGACGTTGTGGCGGGCTGGCAGCATACTGAGAGCACGTCACGTGTACGCGAATTCCAGAGCTTCACTTGGGTTTCGCCTTCAAAGTCGACATAGACGATATAGTATATATACGCATTTTACTCCTGCTATCTCTGAGACCTCCCCTCAATTACCTTAATGCATCATGCTCTTCCATCTTCTCTCAGCCCGCATATCTGTATACTGCCATCACCAGACCTCGTAGATTTACTTGAATCCTCTAGCCTACCTCCATTACATCATCTCCTGCAATCCTTTTCACCTCTTCCTCAAGGTGCGCCATTCTCACTGTCGATTCTGACTTCTACTTGATATCTTTGTTGGTTCTAGTCGCAACTCGTACTACTTCATTGACATCTGTGCCTCATACAGCTTTCGCACTGCGATTCTCAGACCTGGCTGAGATAGAGGAGGAGTCATTAGAGGACGAGGAACGACGCGCGGCACGCACACTGGATTGGATGGGAGAACGCATCTCTCAACGTTGTACAAGATGGATTGAAGAAATAGAGAAGCTTGCTGATAAGGAACCATCTAGGACTCCTTGGTGGGATGAAATCAAACGCTGTGCAGAGGGGGATCACATACCAGGACGTGTTGAAGGCTGGAATCATCCAATATCAGGTCAGATAGACCTGCCCCCATCGGCTTTCCTGAATTGACAACGTTGCATACAGTTATCCTCGCTGCATCTACCACTGCCCCCAACCCTCTGCAAGCCATCACGGCCCTTCACAGCCGTCCCTTTGAATTCCCAGCCTGGGTTGATACATCCTCCATTCTCCGGTATACATTAATAATCCATCCCAAAGATTCATCATTGACCAACGAAGAGTAAGGCCCTTTATCATGATATGGACCACATCTTTTCTGAATGACAGCCTCTCACAGAGCTACTGCATTGTTCAACGCTGTCAAGAAGCAATACGGTCTCCACACTTTCCTCCTACCTCTCGTTCTCCCCTCTCCTCCTCCGTCACCCGTTCCAGTCCCTGCTCTTATCCCTCGTCTACCTCCTGTGCCGATTGCAGATTCGCCCAATGGAAAGAGAAATTTGAGTCGAAACCCAAATAGTCGAGTTACAAACTCACTACCATCAGAGCTACCTCCTAATGTTCTCAATACTATCAAGATGTGTAGCGACGACATCCAGCAAACCGCCAAATTCACACGAGAATTCGTGGTTATGAGCCTGATACCTTGGATGGAAAAGTGTGTACTAGAATGGAACGAGATTGTAGGGGCTGTTTCATCTCTTCATTTTCATGGCTTATCTGACCAGTGGATAGTATTCTTCAACCAGGAGGCTACCATCTCGGCTGTTCTCCTCAACAAGACGGTTGTTCGGTTCTCAAACGCCCTCACCTACTACGACACCCGTTTCTCCATCCCCAACCCGTGCTCAGACATCCAATAGCGCGCAAAACTTGTTAGGAACAACCGGTCCTTCTCAACAGCGCCGTCTAGCTGAGTTTGCTACGATACTGGGCGATCTGAAGCTGGCCTCAGGTGTTTGGGAATCCCTGAGGAAGGATGGCAAAGGTGGTTCGGTAGATTCCTGCGATTATAATTAGCCTCTGCATCTCGAATGACTGCTCTATCTAGGATATTCTCCCTATGCTCCTCTCTCCTTCACCTGCGTTGCAACTACATGCATCATTCGCTTTATCCTCTATCGGGGTAGATACTGGGTCGGATCCACCTCCGTCTGCTCAGCTTCGCGCACTGGTCTATGCGGCCCGATGGGATGTGGGAATTTCACCTTCTGATCTAATAAATGATGAACTGTGTGGTGATCGATGGTTTGTTTGGGCAGCAGGAAAGGTGCGTTAAAATCTGTGTTATATATACCGCAGTCAACAAGCCTTGTCTTCAAGTCAGAAGAAGCCTCAGCTGCCATTTTATTGTCGCAAGCTGCATTGTTGAGCTCGAGAAAGCGTGCACATCGGAGAGCCTCTCTCTGGTATTTTTCTGCTGCTGCTCGACTGGAGAAATATGGCATCGTGAGTTTCGTTCTCCCTATGCCTATTGGTAGATCAATCTGCCTCATACATTCCATCCGGTAGAAACCTTTGACAATGTACTTCCTCCGAAAGGCATTCCAATTTTATGAGCAACGACCAGAGAAACCTTTATCCCCACTGTTCTGGGAGTCTCAGAATATATCTTCCTCATCGAATGTTGGGTTCGATGCCATTTTGTCAGGAATTGAACATCCTCTGGGTATGTCCACTTGTCGTTTGATAAGACCTCTCATTGAAAATAGAACCCTTCTAATACAGGTCGACTCTTATATACAACAGGAGACGCGGCCAGTGCCGTTCAGTATTTCCTTGGATTGATGAAAGATACTCACTCTTGGAGTGGGGAAAGTTTAGATGAGTCTGTTGCGACTGGCGATGTACTTAATCAAGCGATTTGTTCGACCAATGACAAGGAATTTTTAGACGACTTCAAAGATGCATTCACTGTCAGTTCTTATCTTACTTTTCGCTCGTGTTGAACTGGAACTAATGTTCATCCTTAGCACTATTTGACTAAGCAAGACAAATCAACCCCCCCGCTTCACCTTAAGCTTCCCGTCACTTTTTGCAATGCCCGCAGGTCTAAGATACGATTCTTCCATGCTCGCCCAGAGGAACAGTCACATATCTGGAGTCAACAAGAAGAAATGTGGCGTGCATTTCTCAAATCTCAGAATAGAAAGGAACTTCTTAACGTAGGAGGCTGCGCCCATACCGGAGGTTGGCCCTGATTCTATCAACTGCTCTAGAGCTTACTGTTTTTCAGAAACTTTCTGGGTTGAACTACACATCCGCAACCCTCTTAACGCGGAGGTTAGCTTGACCAATCTAACTGTAATTGTCGAAGATGAACATCAAGAAGGTAGTAACACCAGTGCAGTTGATGTGGAAGTCGTTGATGAACTGGTACTTGAGGCAATGGAAACCCGCACGGTTTGTCATGGAACCATTCACTTGGTGACCAAACTCATTAACGGCTATATTTAAACATAGGTTCCTATCTCCATAACACCACGACGCGCTTCAACTCTAATCATCAAGCAAGTATCATACGATTTTATCTCACTCCTGCCTACTATCGAACCTCTTTCCTGTCAAGGACAGAGGCTCAATAAAACTCCTGCACATTGGCGACAGCCGACATATGAATCCGATACTCAGATAAAGGTCCAAGTCGAGGGGTCTGGGGTGAGGCTTGAGGCTGCTTTTGTAGATGACGGCCGCCTAGTACTGGTGCATGGGGAAAGGAGGCAGCTAGGTTTGTGGGTTTCAAACGCGCGCACGCGACCCATCTCCGAAATATGGGTTGTGTCCAGTGCAGATGATAATCTATGGATACCCAGCAGCGATGAGGTTTTAGAGCCAGACTCTGGTGGGTGATACTAGTAACGTTTGACTTTAAGCACTTAACCTGAGCTATTGTTAACTGTAGTTGCATCCGTACAAGAGATTATCGAATCGCCAAATCGCCTCTCATCAAGACTGCCACACCGTATAGTCCTGAGTTCACCTCTTATGCCTGAAGAATCCATGGAAATACCACTCTGGTTGCATGCAGATTCAGTTGGCGAAGAACAACGCCTGTCCCTTCTTCTGGTCTATCGCGAGGTAATTAATCTTCTCATATTCTCCGCTGACTTGTCTTACACTTTGACCAGACTGAAGGCGACAGCTACTCTTCTACTTATATCTCTAGGGATTTGGAAGTCAATCCCCTGTTTGACATATCGGTGACTGCCCGACCTTCTCAAAACTTAGATTCAACATTTCTCTTGAATCTATCATTGGACAGTGTGCATTGCACCAGCGTTGAAATAAACCAGATAGCAAGTATCAGTCCGTCTTGGCAATGCAGATCCATCACATGCTCTTTGTAAGTCTACTTTTTTCTGGCTAGGAAACGGCAAATGCTTGATAAATATAAATCGATGTAGGGGAGAAATCTCACCTGCTCAATCGTTGCGGGTATATATGAATGCTACGCATTGGCCTCAGGCCAACAATATTCCACAGCTGAATGGTTACATAGCTCGCAAGCTTCAGAGTTTTCTTTCTGGTCAACTGACACAACAAGAGAATCCACCATCACTGAAGTTAATTTGTAATTATGATTCTAATGTAAGTTTCTTCAAGTGTGTTCTATGTTATCAAGTCTCTGAGCTCGCTACTCAGTTGCAACAGCGCATGGCGTTGACATCAAAACACCTATGGCAATTACTACATAATGAAAAGCGAAGAAAGGTCGCTGAATATTTGAGAGCAGCCCATCCTCATATCCCTGTTGCCAAGCACCCCTCAATATTTCCCTTGTATCACCCTTACGCGATGGACCTCGTTATTTTCTGGAGATTACCAGAGCAAAAAAGGGAAGGCCATCTCCTTATTACTGGCCTCAAACTAGGAGCTAGCCACGGCACTTTCAGTTCGATGTTAGAGATAGCAGAAAAGGCTAAACCTATCCGCAGTATGTATGCTGAAACCACGAGGGAAAAACTAGATATCATGAATGCTATAAGGGAGTCTGAATGGAATAATGAGATGAATCCTTTGGTCATCACAGCAAGCATTAAGGATCGTATAGAGCACGATTTCTCGACCGGGTGCGTTTCTATCTCTATCGTATGGTGACCTTGATTCTGATAATATTGTCAGTCCATGCATCGTTCCAGTTGTATTTAATATACGGAATTTTTCGTTGACGCACTCATCACGCTTTAAACTCCTTTTAGAATCTAAACACTTAACAGCTATCCCACCGTAGGCCCCCTAACTTGGAAATGTGTATCTGGTAACTAATTTTCTCACACATAAGGTATACATCACCTCCACCTTATCATGGGCACCTTACATTTCGTGGGACAATACCCCCTTCAGGTCTTGTTTCTAGGGAAGCCAGCCTCTGGGTAACCCGGCCGGGTACTTATGCTATTGGCAATTGGCAGCTTGTAACAGAATTATTTGATACAGTACCAACCACAAGCTATTCGCAATTTCCTTTAGTTGATCGTGTTCCTTTTGTCATCGTTGTAGCTACATAACGGTGAATCCCATTATGGTCAAACCCACATAATTTATCGTACCCTGCTGTAAATCATTATGGCTGTAGCATATAGAGGGGATTTTGAGGGTCAATACATATAAAAAAATAAATATTTAGCAGGTATCCAAAGATTACAATGCAAGTTGTAGCTCATGCGGTCTTGCCATCTGATGATGAATCCTTCTCTTTCTCCTTTTTCAACGCAGCCAAACGTGCCTGCTTTACCTTCGTGTTGAAATAGGTGCCAAGAACAAATTGAACGGCGTTGAAAAATGGAACCCAGAGCTGATAAACTCTCAGTTCCGGTGAAAAGTGCTGTAGTGGCCCACTTACATCGGGAGGCAAGAACTTCTGAGCAATCGTCAGTGAGAGAGGAGACATGACCCAAGTAATCTGCATTGCCGGTTGAATATATGGTCGTCAGTAAGAATATACAATGCGATGACGTTGCTCACTCTAATGACAGAGAAGAATCCACTCTTCACAGTCTTTATCACCTCATCTTTGGTTTTAGCACCATTGATAATTGCCATGGACGACAAAAAAGCTATGGAAACTTTCAGCCTAGAAAGACTTTCGATAGATGACAATATTTACCAGTCGTTTGTATGGGAGCGATGAGCAAATTGCTTGCTACAATCTGTCCAATCCTTGCTGCAGGACTGGTCTTTCCAGCAAAGGCTTTTTGGAGGTTGCCAACTAATACGTGGCCCAACGGCGCCGAAACAAGGAAGCCATATAATGCCATCTTGAAGGCCTTCACGTCAATGTGTAGGCGTGCTAGTAGATGAGCAAAGAATGATACATCCTTTGGTAATTGTTTAGGCGGAATCCCTGCGATATTTGAACCAAGAACTTCCTGAAGAAAGGAGAGAATGCCTGGATATTGGAATAAAAGAGCGATGTCAGTGCAACCGAGTTCGATGATTTTCAAGCAGTGCAGAGCGCGCCTGTAGTAATGGCCTTAGTTCTCAAGGGGTGTTGAGTGAGTTGAGCAAGGTATCTGGCCAGTAGTGGGTTTATAGCCTTTCCAGAGGGTACAGCAGCCATGGTGAAGTGAGGAGGAATGTTACGAGGTAAGTTGGTCGGTTTCCGGTAACAACAGATATTACTTTACCGCTGCCGATCGCTCCTCAGGCTCAAAACGGGGTTTCAATATAATTGCGCCCGTCCTACAACACGATACCTTGCTAACCGTTGTCATTATAAAAGGATATACACATAGTCTATATTGCATAGTTCTACCTAACATGAAAGAGGAAACTTGGGATCCAGAAAAGAGAAAACGACAGGTGGCCCAATGTTGGTCAGTGATCAAGAATTGCAGCTTACGA